>VZRQ01006258.1:1102042-1162497 GCA_013397975.1 Machaerirhynchus nigripectus
TGTGGATGCGTACCTTTCCCTCAGCCTGAGGTGACTGAACAATGGGTTTCCTTTCATCTAATCAGCAGTTTGACTTACAGCCCAAAGTTCTCCAAGGAGGTTTCTGTGGTTGTAGCTTCTTTGAAACTTTATATCAATGTTCGGGGCACGAACTATTTTCAGTCTCTGACAGGTTGCTGTATTTTTGTATGTTGAAGCTCTGATGCTTAAGTTTGCAATAGAGTTAAATTTGAGAGTAGTCTTTTTCTGGTCAGACTTTTCTTGACTATTGAGGTCTGGGCACCTATCCCTTTTGCTTGGAGGGACTGGTCCTAGCTATGCTGAAATAAGTCTGTTGGAAGAGATGTTCTTGCTTTGGCCTGAGGTGACTTCTTATTTCCCCTCTGAAAAGGGAATTGCTCCTTTTGAACTGCTTTTTTAACTCGGCTTTTAGATCTCCTTCCTGTGAAGAGGCTGTGTCCTCCTGGGACACAGTATTTCCCTTTCCTCAAACCCTAGCTTCTACAGCCTCTCCAGCTGGTGCTGCTTCCAGAAAAGAGCTTTGTCTCTGTGGGTGAAGAGGGGTTTCAATCTGTTCCTTAGAAAGTGAAAATGCCCCTCATTCTTGGGAGTCTGCCGGTGTAAATCATGTGAGCCCCTGTATATTAGTGCAGGGCCATGAGGCAGAGGGTTATTTCCAAAAAGACTTTAAACTGGGGGAGGGGAGGCACAGAGCTGCTGGGGTGTGACCACTATCACAGCTGTGCTGTGCATATCTCAGCTTTGTGCTGTGGCTTCTCCCCTGTTGGCAATTGAATTGAAATCAAAACATAACTGTATTGCTCTGATGCTGAATAGCAGCATTGTGAATAAATCAATGTTACTTCACAGAATCGCTTTAATGTGGCAGAATTGCAGCAATCAGAGTAAAAAGTTAGATTTAAGAGTATCTGGTAAAGAACCTGATTGGCATTCAAAGGAAAACTGCTTTTGTTCACTCTTTCTGCACGTGTGGGTAAGCACCATCCAGAGGAATTAGCAGAGCTTGATGGCCAAGGTAACTCCTCATTCCTGTTCTGCCCCCGATTTTCACCCTGTAGTCTTTAGTGAGACAATTCTGCTTTGTGCCATTTTTTTTTCTAGTTTTAAGAGCACTTATTACTTGGTTCTTAGTTCTGTGTGAGACTGCTCATTTCACTGTATAAAGAGCTACATGGGCAGTAAAGTACCTTGCCCTACACGGTGCCAAACTAGCCATGTTAAAGGACAGGAAATGGAATTGCTCCATAGCCAAAACTGTGGGCGATAGTTAGAAGGGCACAGTGGGATTTAAACAGTCCCTCAAGATAACCATGTCTTGTCTCCTACAATGATAAATGATGCCCATTCATGGGCATCATCAACAAATGATGATTAGTTCAGTATTGCTGCTACCGGTGTCTCCTCTGTGTTGACCTTGGGTGCATCCCGCTGTCTTTGCTGTTATTCCCATAGCACATCTTCACCATCTGCTGCAGCCTTTAACCAGACCATGCTCTACAAGCCTTGAACAATAGAATTAGCCTACCCACCCCTTACCAGAGAGCAGGTAAGGATAAAAAAAGATTGGTCTATCTTAAAAATAAAAACCCCTACCACCCCCAGTAGCAACAACTGGTTGGCTTGTGAGGGAAATATGTACTCCCAGTGTGTCAGGTTGGGGTGGGTAGGGAGGAATCCTGGCTCTCTTGGCTTCTAGAAGTGATAATGGGCTACAGGTGAACATTTGTTGATCCTGATCCTCAAGGGGCTGCACAGCAGAATTTCTGGCATCAAACTACCCCAGCCATGCAAATGGTGACCAGGAAGGTTGATCAGAGGGGTACCTGAATTTGGTTTTCAATACCAGATTACCTTCTAGGTGTTCTGTTTAAAACACTAGTTTTTCAGGCAGGTTGAGTGTCTGTGATATTACTGTAATTGAATTTGTCAGGTTTTGGAACCTCTGGAAACTTTCACCATAAGGCCGTGGATCCGTGACATTTTTTCCCCCTTCCTTTGTTGAACCCACAATTTTTTCTTTTTCCTCTCTCTTCTTGTTCTCTTTCTTTTGGGCACAGACTTTTCACGTAGCATGAACTGGCAAAGTGAAAGAAGTCAAGGCTCAGTCATGATATTGTGGGCACTCACATTTTAATGTAGTAAATGTAGTAAATTTAGTAAATGGCCCTGTGAATAAATAACAAAAATACAGTTTATGTTTTTCAACTTCTTTCAAGATGGCAGAAAAAACAAACCTCAGCTTGCCCATTTGAAAATGTTTTTTCTCTGCTGGGCATATACTAATTAGGATTTTGCAGTTTCTATCAGGAGCTCTTCTAGTTTTATGCAGAACTGCCTTTAACTTCTCTAAAGTCACATTAGCATTGCCAGTCAAAAATAAGGTCTGTGGCTAGACATGCCCCTCAAAAATCATGCAATGTCACTTTTTTATTGTTTTAAGGTAGAGGTAATAGGTATCTGAGACAACTTGATTTATACATTCATTAATAGACATGGATGAACTAACACTTGTTTTAATTTTTAGTGGTTTCTTAATTGCATCTATGGAAGTTGTATAAAAGAAATTTTCTGTGTCAGCATGTGCAAATTTATTTCAGTTTTGTGACGGAAAGGATAGCCTGCAGTTTGAGATCTCGCTGTGGTATGTTGGCACTAATCTGGTTCAGTCTAGATCAGGCAAAATGAATCTATTGTTTCTGATCCTTAGAACGAATCTGCTGCCACTTAGAACTGCCTGTATGACAACTTCAGTGTAAAAGACCTTTATGCTTCACAGCCTGGTTAAAGACACTGAATTTTTATTTTTTTTTTTCTATCCATGAACTAAGAAATTAAATCTCTTCTTGGGATCTGGCTGTCCATAACACTAAAGTGTTTCTTTCTCTGCCCAAAGTTGTTAACCTGTTTGTACTGGAGCATCGCATGCTTTGAAACATGCTCTGTTGTCTACAGTGCTATTCCCAAGAACAAAGACAAAGGTCTAAGGCAAAAATGGTAATTACTGAAGTGCTGTGTGGGACCTTGTACGGAATTGCTTGCACCAGGATATTCCTGACATTCCGCTCAGGCGAATAAAGAAGGGGGATGGAGAGAGCACACAGGGAAGTAAAGTTCTGCGTTATCAGACTTCCTGTACACCTACAAAGCAGTATGACAAATAGTTTCCAGAGATTTTCTAGGTCAGCAATTTTGGAAGTCTTTCCAAAGCACCTTGGCTATAATACTAGCTGTACAACTTGGGTGTCTGCCTTTGCTGGTTCAAAAGCTCCTGCCTATCAGTACAACCATTTCCCTATGCAAAGCTGCCAAACTGGTTTTGTCCTGGTTGCGGAGTTCACTTATCCCAGCTTACAAGGCCAGGCATGAGCTGGAAGAATCCCTGAATTTGTATGGTGTGAAACTCCCTCTCAAGTTTCATAAGCAAGATGAATACATTTGGACTGAAATACAGTGGGAATAACAGGCTGGGGCACTTTTCTTACCTGGCTTTGGTAAGTTATTTCCTCAGATTTTGCAAGGTCTTTTGCATATGTCTGGTGATCTCTCACACTTTGCTTGTAAATGGTGTCCCTGATAACAATGTGGAGTTGTCTGTCAACGCCACTGAATGCTCTTTGGGTTTTGTTTTGGCAGTTTCCATGGCTCTGAGTTACTTGCAAGAAGTACTCCGTGAACTTCCCTATCCCAACTCCATAGCAGAGATCAGGCTCCAGGCAGGTTTGCCATCCTGCAAAGAACTTCATGTTGTCCAAAATTCCAAGCAAGGTATCAGCAGTTGGAGAGCCACAAGATTATTAGGGCTATAAAGCAAGATGAAAGCCTCTCTGATCTGGGGAGACCACGAATTTGAATCTGATCCTCCAAGGAAGGTGTGACACTTGGGATGGTCCTGTGCAGGGCCAGGAGTTGAACTCGGTGATCTTTGTGGGCCCCTTCCAACTCTGCATATTCTGTGTAACTGCTTGTCTACTAGCTATGGTGAAAAACACAGGTGGTTTCTTAATTCATGGGGTTTTTGTTACTTTGTTTTGCTTTCCTTTCCTTGTGTAAGAAGACTAACAAAGCACGATTTCCTCACTAGGGGTACAAAAGGAAGGTTTCTTTTAATAGGATAGGAAAAATATTTCCTGCACAGCTCTAATGGCAGTATTCTTTAAGTTCTGACAGTATTTCAGGTAAGGAGTGTCTCTGGGAAGATGGGAAACTTCCAGGAAAAAAAAAAATCCCCCTAAAAACATCTGTTTCCAGTATTTTCTGGCTCCTATTCAAGCACAGAATTAGTCAAAGATGGCCCCACATTTACATCCACCCTCTGCTCTTGCACGATCCAAGAGGAGGCAGAAGGTGCACAGGAAGGGAAGGCTTTGTCGTTCATATTTGTGGTTAGTCAGGCTTGAAAGGAGGCTCAGCCTCGATCCCAGCTGAACTTTGTTTTGGCTGATGGCTCTTATTCTGTCAGCACCAACTCCCCCATCCAAGTTCATCAAAGCAATTTGTAAGAGCCCACACCTAGGTTCTCTTGTCAGTGGGGAAGGGAAAGGCCATCAGCTCCCTCAAACATAAGAATTTTGCTCTCTCTGCTGGGTGAAAGCAGCAAGTACCAGCAGGGGAGAAAGCTTTAGGGAAGGGCAATGAGTAACAGGGAGCAGTAGGGATGACTTGGCACTTGGAGAATGTCCCTGCCACTGTCCCAGCCTCCTCTGTACCTTCTCAACATGCTGCTGTGCTGCTTGTTGCTCCTGCACTTCTTGGGAGCAGCCACTGCAGCATGGGCTGGGGCAGGGTGTGATCTGGCTCCTGCTGAATTGCTCCAGTCAGGAAGGGAACAGTCCTGGAGAAATCTGTGCATACAGATTGGGTCTAGCAGGCACTGGCATTCAGTAAAACTGCAAACAAATCCTGTGCCTCAGTGCTTAGCTGCTGGGGATCCTACTTCATAGAAAACCCTCTTGCTTACTGCATTACTCCGAGGAAATGGTGGGTTTGTTGCTGGGTTTGGTTTTTCCCCTCACTTGGAGCTTAGCCTTGCTAGCTTCCCACCACATAGCAATTCCTAGTGCATAGCAAAGATGGGAATGGAACACAGCATCTGTCAGTAAAAAGAGAAGCTGTAGCCTTTACTGAACCAAGCTGAAGCATTAGATGACAAAGTCATTAAAGCCAGGCCAATTCACATTTGTATTACCAGTGAAATTTGAAATGCAATGCTATCTGCTGCCTCTCTGTACAAATTGTCAGATGCACACACCTTGCAAATGGCAGTACTACTGGTGATGTACCTTTTAGCCTTGATTTTTGGTTTTTGTATGTTTATTCTTGCCCACCGTGAGCTGCTCTGCAGTCATAAGAGCACAAACATCTGCACAGGGTCAGCTCTTGACCTGCTAGTTCTCTCAAAGAAGGATGGAGCCTCTCTCCTCCTTACCTTTCAGAGTTTTCTACCTTTTTCTACTGTGAAGTACTGGGTGAGAATGAAACCCCAATTTATGCAAGGTTGTGCTGGGGAAACAGCTGGGAAAAACAAGTGTGTGGAGGAAGCATTTAGAGAGCAGAGGTTTTTAACTGTGGGGTCTGATATTCTTCACATGCTAAAGGGGCAGTATAATTCTCTATATATAAAAGAGGAATTCTCTGTATATAATAGAGGAAAACCCATGAGAGCTATCCCAGACCCTTTGCTTAATGTCTGGGATTTCCTGCCCAGGATTGTTCATTTATTTCAGGCTTAAGTAAATGAAAAAAACATAAGCTCTACTGGGGTCCTGTAACCACAGCCTTGAGCAAACTGTGGTGCTCCAGAGCAGCAATTCCTATTGGTGAAAACTGAACCTTAGACAAAAGCAGAGGGAAGGACAAGCAGCGAGGCATGCTGAGCTCTGGGCCCAAACCCAGCTGAGAATAGGACCAAAAAAAAAGGGATCCTAGCAGGCAGGTTATCAAGGTGAGCTAGCGTAATTCCCCAGAGCACCAGCTGGTTTGGTGTTGAGTTCAAGTTTTGGAGGCAGCTCTTCCTGCCCGTGGGTTTGGCCTCATAGCCCCAGTCTCCAGGGGGCTGCTGCATGCCACCACAGCCTTTTGGCAAGTGAGCACTCCAGTTTGAGTTTTTTCCTCCTTTTTCCCATCCTTCACTAGTTACGTTCCTGCCATCAAGGCTCTGCAGCCACCTCTCAGTGATGATGGCACACTGAACAGAACAGTGTCCCCCATCCTGTAAAGGGAAATCTCATCTCTCTGGCACACAGTGCTGGATGAGTTAATTCCCAACCGAAGAATGTTTGTAGGGTGTGCTTGGGTGTTCCTCTGAGCTGGTGGCCAAGGAAACCGAACAGGAGGTGCTAGCAAAGGAGGAAGGGCCTGTCTGCAGCAGGAAGCTTTGAGAAGTAGGAATTTAGGGGATGAAAAGTTGTTGACTTGCTGCAGCTCATGTCAATCTCTGGCAATTCTGTGTTTATAGATCTTGCATCCTCTTCCTGTTTACATCACATTCTTCTGAGCTTTGTACCTTGCATGAGAAAGAATCTTCAAAAGTTGACACCCTTTCTGAAATAGGTGCTTTAAGCTATGATCTCTTTTAACAGAAAAAAATGTCTCCACACAACACTACTCTTGACTGGTTTCTGGTGAGAAATTTCAAAACCATTGTTCCTTCATAACTTCTAGCTGCTGCTCTGTGGCAGTAAAAACATGTAGTACAATGAAACAGTTTACATGCTACCTTGGGTTTGAAATGGTAGAGAAAAGTATAAAAGTTCAAAATAACAGCATTCCAAAGTAGGGACTTAACCACCCAATCTCCTTAAGAAGATGTAAAGTTATGGCTTTTGAAGGGATGTGCGTCCTTTGAAGTTCTGTACCTATCTTTCCCTGTAGGAAGAGCCAATTTCAATTTCTCATCTGGACACTGTATGGAATTTAACATAGAGGTCTTGCGTCAGCTTTGGGATTGAAGATCCATCTTGCACACAGTTGTGAAAGACTTTGAAAGCCCGCAGTCATAGGTGCTGTGACAACTGGCTGAAAGTACACCATGAACTTGTGAGGAAAGGCAGCAGATGCTGAGCACAAGGTCTGCGTGCAGCGAGGGGGCTGCAATGCACCAAGGGAAATTAATTTGTTGCAGATGCTCTGTGAATGAGCCAATGAAGGACAGCCAAGAGGGCCATATTGCCTCTGACCTGTGTGCTACAAATGCTCTTTTTTTCCCCCCCTCACCAGCTGCATTTTCAGTGTATGTCTGGGACAGATGAGAGCTCTCATTTGAAATCTTCTACTGTTTCGTATGGTAAAGAATTTGGTATCCCCTGCATCCTTTCTGCTCTCCCTTCTCTATCTGTCCCTGATGTCTGTAAGAGTAAGACAGACTGTGCAGTGTCTGAGAGCTGACTATAGCAGCTGAATAAGGGAGAAGCTTGCTGGAGTCCTTAAAGCTGTATAGCGGGCATGTACTTTGCTAATCTTAGATGGGCTTTTATGTCAGCATTTCAAAAAGAACTCTGAAAGATCCTTTTTCACCATAACTACAATAAAAGAGAAAATATAGGAGATGACTCTTGAGCCAGCTGTTGAGATGGAACAAAAGCCTGTAATTGAAGTTCTTCTCTAGGTGCCTCAAGGAAGTGCAACAATACCTGGGAAATCAAACTGAAAGGACTCAAAGTCAGATTAAAAGGTTGAAGGCACTTGCACGATTTTGCCATCACTAATTCATTGAGTATCTTCTGTGAAATAGTTCTTAAAAATGAAGATGTTTCCAGTGTAACACTGGATGGTCAAAAGCAGGACCTTGCACTCCTCTTGACTCTGCTTGTTCCCAGGCCTTCCAGGGGATGGCTCTTCCTGGGACTGCCAAGCCTTTTTCTGCTTTGCAGTCATTTTGGTCAGGAATTTTGGTCATTTGCAGTCATTTTGGTCAGGATTGAGGCTCAGGAGGTCACCCCTTATGGCTGACCTCCTGAGCCTTAATCCAAGCTGTTGCTGAATGGAACAAACTTGACTCAAATTATGTATGTAAGCACCTGACCTGAAGTAGCCTCACCTTCACAGGTCATAGCACCTGCAGCTTCCTTAGAAACCAGTGAGAAGCCTGAGCACTCCTCTCCTTGGAAAACCAGTAGAGCCTCTTTGGCTCCTGTAAGATGAATGGAAGGAGACGATAAAGGAGAAACTCAGCTATTGTATTCCTATTGGGATAGAATCTCAAATGCTAGTGAGATGCAGCTCTTCAGAGACGTCTAATCACAGGTTTTTACTGCTGTTTGGGAGGGGCAGTGTTTTTTCTATTCTATCTGTGGAGTCCCGCAAATAAGAGATTAAGCAAAGTCTTTACTCCAGTGCCCTGAATATGCTGTTACATTTGTCAGCCAGGGGTGCAGACAGTAAGGAGCTTCCATGGAGGACAAGGACAGTCCTGCTTTTTCATTTGAAATACTATTATCTGAGTAGGTTCTGATCTGTGGGTTTCTGTTGCTGTCCGTGCACAATTTGGGAGGTGATAACAGCCCAGAGTATCAGTGTACACTCTGGTCTTCCAGGTCTGTAAATGCTACCTGCTTCACTGGGCTGTCAGGCAGAAATGTTAAGCTCATTACCATGAGAAACTGCACTCTTTTGCCTTAAACTGAGCTATATGGTAGTCCTAACCTAGCTACCTGGAGAAAGCAAATATTTTTCAGGTGTTGGAAGACAGAAAATGGAGGTGAGCCTTGAACTTGGAAAGGAGCAGCTCTTCAGAGACCATGAGCATTTTCTGTTTGGTTTGCTCTAACTGGCCAGAGGACAGATAACTAATGAGCCAGTACTCAGATATGGTCCTTGCTGATAATGCAGCATCAGCTGTTTGGGACCCGGCTGCTCAGCAAAGTTGGGCAGGCTGTTTGGTTTCTGTCCCTAATGCATGTGTTCTCATCAGGAAGAAAAATCAGAACTGATATTAATTGGCATAGCAAAGGCCACCTGGCTGTGAGGGGAGGGTGAGCAGGCCCTGAGCACATGGGCTGGGAAAGGACTGGCCCTGAGCAGGGAATGCTGTCTCTGCTGCTGACTGGACTGAATGCAGAGGACAAGTCAGTCTGGCACTGACTTGGCTTTAAGGTCCATGGAGGCTTGCTGGGAGAGATGATTCATCATGTCAGAGGTGAAGCTCTGACTCCAGACTGGGGATGCTAGTAGAGACTGGGAAGGGATAAACTCTCACCAGCTGGGAGCATATCATAGAATCATGAAATATCCTGAATTGGAAGAGACCCACAAATCTAACTCTTGGCCCTGCACAGGACAACCATGATACGGTCGTTGAAGTTAAGACCTTTCTGCCTGCTAAAAATGTCTTCTGTTCAGAAAAAGTTTTGTTCTTGTCCAGCATGCCTTGAGCGCTGTTCTGAGCTGGGGTTTTAGGGATACTGGCATCTGAGCAACAGGGTTGCTGCTCTGGTTCAGATGCCAGCACAGGTCCTCCACATCTGAGCTGTGAATCTCTGGTAAAGGAACACACTGCATCTGATACCTTGGTAGATAATAAAGCCCTACCTGTTTTTCAGGTGAAGTGCACTGGAAGTGAGGCAGGCCTCCATTACCTGGAGAGGAAGGTGGGAATGACACATGCGTTTACATCTGTTGGAGTATGGGAAGAGCCTTACAGCTGATCAGTTTGCCTATTACCAGTGAATACATGGCATTTCTTCTGTGTGGGCAACTGTGCCTCTTCTCCTAAAAGACACCTGGGAAAATAAGTGAATCATTTCTCATCAGGCTACAAGAATTTTGAAACTCCTCTCCAGGGTTCCTTCTACGCTCTTCTGTGCGCGTCTTAATTTCCCGTAACAGTCCTAATCTGCTTCCCATAGGTACCCATGGGAGCCTTGCATCGACCTCAACTGGAAAAAGGATTGTTTCTCTTCCTCATTACAACCTGCTATTAGCTGGCATAGTTTTTTTCTGTCTCCATCACAAGGGCCATTAACGTAATAGGTCAGAGAAAGTGAGCTCTGCCTCTGCCCCTCAAAGGTGTCCCAGCAGGGTGGGGATGGAGTGTGCTGTCTGTGTGAGAGGGAGCTGTTCTAGCTCCCCAGCCACTGTGGAGTGCTGAGACCTGGGGCTGTCAGAAAGGGCCTTTGCCAGCTTTTCCCCCCCGCTCCATGACGTCTGGGAGAGTGATACGGGTGACAGGCTGCCCTGACGGCTGCTTTTTAATTGCCTGTTCCTGAAGCAGCCTCTGGGCTGAACCAGCACTCGATAGCTTGTTACCTGTGTGGTCTCCCCAGGCTTCCTGCAGAGCTGCTGGGTAAAAGAGGCGCAGAATTGGCCTTGGTGCTTGTCTTCCTCCTCTGCATTCCCAGAGTAACTAGGCACCAGAGCTAGGGTGGGCTGCCAATTTAATCAGTGCTCTTCCTCCTGCAGTAGCATCACACTGTGATCTTTCTCTCCAGCACCGGGAATATCTAAATATAAGGCCAGGCCTCAAGTGGAGGAACTGGAAGCAGATTTTGTGGAAAAAATACAAGGATAGTGGAGTCCCATGAGTGTTCTAGGGGCAGGTCACAGGTCTGACAAGAAAGATGCTGGGTTAGCTGTGGCACCCAAAAACCCTACATAAAACCCTGCCTAAGTTTTAGCTACCTAAACTTAGATGCGTGTAAGGCCAGAGGCAGGTATAGAACAGGCTTGTCCAGGTCTTGGACTGGCCACTGGAATGTGTCTCAGATCATGGTGCCTTCCAGAGAGATCCAAAGGGATCTTTTCTTCTTGAAAAGCAGCTCCTTTTCTAGGTGACTGAGAGTGATGCTAATTCCTCTGTGTTTGTGCTCTTACGTTTGCAGTGCCTGGGGCCAGCCCTTGCACAAGGCATTTGAGATGGGAGGGCAGGGCAAAGAGTTGGTCCTTCTGTCCTGTACAGCCTGCTGGCATGGGCCAGCTACAAGCACTTGTGTTACAGTAGCAGTCCCAATGTCCAGGTCTTGCCGGGTATGTCCACACAAGGCACTCAGCCTGAGACCAGCACAGTGTCTGTGCTAAGTCTGGGACAGATCTGCAGTTAAAATCTGACTGATGTCTCAGATCTCACTGCCTGATGTCTGTTCTGAATGTTTTCTTGTGGCCATACAGACTAAAAGGGATGTGGAGGAAGAGATAAGAAAAATAAGCTTCTGTGGTAGGCAACGTAGTCTTCAATCCTGAGAGATCAAAAGCATCAAACTTCAGTCTGGAAAAAGGAAGACATGGTGATGTGCTTTTGGGGAGAAAAGAAAATCAGAAAATGAGATTAGAGAAGTACTCATAGTTCTGCACACAGCCAGTATGCAGAGCCTGCTAAGAGCCATAGAGATCTGTAATTACGTTTGTATGGATTATACTAATCCATGAATTTGTAGCCCATGGGACCTGGTCATTTTGGGCTAGAGAAATACAGAATTATCAGGTAGTGCTTCATAATGTGCTAGTACATGTCTTGTGGCTTTTTTTCTTAACCCCAGGAGGACCTTTCTAGTAAGGTGCTGCTGCCCTCCCACACTCTGGGTTCTGGTTGACAGTGATAATTTGTCTTCTTGGGAGTGTAGCTTCAATTGTACATTTAGGAGGCAGGAAAACTTTACCACCCTTTGAACTTGCTTTAAGGCATAGCATAATCAGGGATTTATTTAAATGTAGTCCAGGAATTTACTTACGTGTTCTTATTTTCTTACGGTGGTGTTGGTCGTGCAGATGCAAGCAATCTTAAAGTCACTGATCACACTTTACACTGCTCACCTTTGGGATTAAATTCACCCCAGCTTCATCTGTTTGACTTCTAACATTCCTCATTCTCTGTCTTAACACTGATATTTCAGGGTCCCAGTCCCCCCAGGGGATGGCTCAGCTCAGGCTGCTCACTGGCATTTCAGTGTTTGAATCCCAGCTCTCCCTCTTGGCTTTGGTAATTGCTCGGATATCTCTGACAGTAACAACTTATTTGAGATTTTTTTTTTAACTTGCTAATATCTCTTCTGGGACAGAGGGAACACTTTTTTAAGCTCATTGAAGAGTAATATTCTGTAAAAAGGCTGGTGAGGAGTGTGACTATTTACATATCCACCTGCAACAAGGAGGTTGTGGCTCAGTTGTAACACCTTACACATTATTAAATGGACTGAAAAATAAATTTTAAAATCATCAGCATCAAGGGATCAGGGCATAGGTTAAAGTAACTGACCCTTTCACTAAGCTGTTGAGCATCTTTCATGCCTCCTGAAACTGAGGATGCTGGAGAGGGGATTGTGAGGTGAAGATCTAACACATCTGGTACTGAACACTTCAGGCTTAATGGAGAACAGCAATGGGACAACCTCAGCTGGTAACACCACCTCAGTATTTGACTGGACCATTTTTTGTGTTACAGAGTTTGCATTACTAATGTTGTCTGCAGCCCACTAGTGAAGGTCACATTTCTGTGGGTTCTGCAACCATTATTTGTTGGACCTTGGATCTAGTAAAAATGTTTTCTTTAAAGATGCACAAAACCAGGCAAGGCAGATGAGTTGTTCCAGGCAGTAACCCTGAAGAGTCTTTCTGAACAATCACATGTTTCTAGGAATTCACACTGGGGGAAAAACCACACAAAATGCATCTTCCATTTACTGGGGGCAGGGAAATAGCAGTATAGTAATGGAGGGGCAGCAGGGTTCACAAGTGCCATTTGGGAAGTGTTAAAGCAGCAGTAAATGAATTTCTGAACTTCAGTGTGCTTGTGAACTGCTAACCTGATGTGACTGCTTCCTGGCACATAAAGCACTTTAAAAAATGCTTCAGCATGTGATGCTGCCATCTGCTATGAGATGGTGGCATCTTCATAGTGGCTTTTAACAACAGGGTTTCTCTCAGCAGACTTCATGTGTTCCTCTGTAAAACATGGATGGTTTCAGTACCCTGCCCAGACTCGTACTTCAGACCAAAGTCCAGGAGCTGATCCAGAGCATGGCCAGCCTCTGTCCCAGACACTAGTGGCTGTAAATTGCCATTAATTTGGGTGGCACTGGGATTCAGTGCCTCTAGTGAGAGTAATGGGAGGAGGGGGGACAGATGTAACTAGACTGGCTCACATGTCAGAGACCCAGCACAGGGGTGCAGAGACAGCCCTGACCTCCTTGACTTAACACAACCATGGCTGGACCTAGTTCAAAGTGTGTGGACTGATGGGTGTTGGAGAGGGATAGCAGTCTTTGGCTTGCTCCAAGATAGTCAGTATTCCTTATTCTGACAAAGTTTAGAAATAAAAATAAAATAAATGTTAAAAAAATAGAACATTCTCTCTGTCTTAGTCACATAGTGCATCTGCTCTAAGCAGAAGGTACTGTTTGTTCCTCAATATTATTTACCTGCTGCTCACCAGAGAGTAAAGAGAGGTACTAAAACTTCATTGGAAGTCTCCAAGCTGGAATTAGAGAGGAAGGCAATATGGCCCTGAGGGTGGCGAGTGGGGGGAAGGTGAGGAGAAATACCATGTTGTGTAGAGCATTTGGGATTTAAAACTCAGTCACATTTGCAGAGTAAGCTGATATCTGTGATTCAAAATGGCATGTGAAATGCTGCTTTGCCAGCACTCCTGGGGATGTTCATCCTGTTCCCTGGTTCAGTGGGGCTCAATAGAGCTGTTATTCCTTGTCTGCAGACTATTTGGCACCACCAGCTGTGACATGGCTATGGTCAAAACAGGCTCCTAGAGTCGCAGAGCTATTTTAAAACTGGCTAAGCATCATCTGACACAGATATGGACGTGCCAGAGCTTTCATACAAAACACGTCTGATATGCTGAAGTATGACTTGGCTCAACAGGATATTAGGGATTCACTGATGGAGCGAAGTCTGAGGCTGCTGTGGACTTTTCCCTGGTCCTACTGTAGCCCTTTGCATCTTCTGCTGCAGAGCATCCTGTCACTTTGTGCACAGCTGCTCTTTGGCATCGTGGAGAAGTGCAGTGCAGTGAGGCTGCCCAGCCACACTCAGAAGCTTCCCTGGCACGAGAACTACAGCATTTATGTTAAGTAAGAAAACGTAGACCTACTTTTACCAGGTAATTACTGTGTCAGAATCAGTTAATTAGCCCATGTCATGGTGAAAACAGGGTCTTTTATATGCAGATAGGAATTAGTAGTATCAAAGAGCTGTGAGGTAGGGAAGGAGGAAATGGCCCTGTGGATTGGGTATTGTGCCCTACAAAGAGGGAATTGTAGTCTGCCAACCAGTCCTGATTATCTTGCCCTTATCTAGACAATCTCTTCCCTGACTGCTGCATGAAACGTGGTGCATCTATCTATGAGCTGAGGTTCAACTTCTCTTGGTTTTGGTGGATCACTGGTGAGACAGTCCCTACCTTCCCCTTCTCAGTGTGAAGTTGACGAGACAGTGGTGGGAATGGCAAACTCCTTACTCCTACCCCTGAGTGGGTGGCATGGAGGGTTTCTCTGCTGCCTTGGACTGGGCTGCTTCTTGGCAAGTGTATGCTACTCATTTTATCAACTAGTAGATAGGATAAGAAGGAAGTGAAAAAAGGTGCCTCTAATGTGGGGTGTAGAAAAGAAATGAGCAATTGGTGGAGGAAATCCTTTGAGCAGGAGATCCCTGTGCAGAGCAGGCAAATGGTGGGGAACCATTGTTTTTTGGATTCTGTCCACCTTTGGACACAGGTTTTTATCTTGGTCAATGAACCTGGGAGAAGGTTTCAGCTGGGGACAAAATGTTTATGACTTGTTTTGGATGAAAGGTGAAATAAAAAAAAAACCTAAGGTAGATTTTTTCTTAGTGAATCCAATTACGTCATTGCTGCTACCTCGAAATGATGAAGTCTCTGAGCTGAAGGATCTAGGCTTTTACTTTACTGCTGCAATGCCTACCTTCTGGTGCAGAGTTTTTGTGTCAAATGTCAACATTCCTGTTACTTTATGAGCACAAAAGAGATGAACTAAGAGAGGACCATTTTATACCAGTTTAAAAGGGTAAAGGCACGTGAGGATCCTAAGCAGAGCTCAGATGCTGTAGGGATGTGGTTGCAGACACTGGAACTCTATCTTCTTGTCACCTTAGGTCAAGCTTCCCTTAAGCAGCTCAGCTGTTACTCCAAAAGTAAATTGTAAATTGTTGCTTGGGCTTAAACCTTATGTTCGGGTCAGTGCTGCTCGTAAAGATGCAGTTTGGAAGTGAAATGCACTTAACTGGTTGCTATGACAAGAATCCTGTGTCAGTGTCTGTCTAACCTCGGGTTTCTCTAGCATTTTAATAGCAGAACATTGGAGCCCTGTCAGTGGTGTGCCTCTTGCCTGCTTTTTTTTCCTGGTATCACTTTGTGACTCTCCTTGGAGAACTCCACATGATCCTGCACACTTTATTGCTCCCTCCAGCAAAACCTCTTAAAGGATTACTTTGACTTGTGATTAGAAGTGGCAGGGAACACTTGGCAGATCTGAAACTCGACAAAGTAGTGCAGTTGGCTTTCTGGGATTTTTTTCCCCTCTTTTCACAGAATGATTGGGGTTGGAGGGGCCCTCTGGAGATCTTCTAGTCATCCCCCTCCCCACCCTTCCTCAGATTCAACTATCACTTATGTTTTAAAGTTGTCAGATTGCAAATGATGCCTGGAAGGGCAGGTGGGGTTTGGTTCAAGACCCAGTATTTAGCCTAGGAGATGGTGGGAATGCTTATATTAAAGTGCAGGAGAAGCTCTCCTTTTGACAACTGTCCATATAAGTTCTTATACTGTGTCGTTTGCTAGAGAAGGTCTATATCTGCAAGGGGAAACCTGAAGAAGGAGGCAAGATCTTCAGAGGGCATCAGAAGGTAGAAACAGCAGCTGAAAATCAGTATCAGGCCCTTGGGGGAGTAGAGTTTTTCACTGGACTCATCCACGTGAAGGGTTCCTGCTGAAACTCATTTTCTCCCAGATGCAGAGCAACACTGTTCTTCCATGTGGGGCATAGTAAAAGTTGTCAAGTCCTATTTTTACCCCCCAAATTCCATGAGAG
This sequence comes from Machaerirhynchus nigripectus, assembly GCA_013397975.1. Lineage (NCBI taxonomy): Eukaryota > Metazoa > Chordata > Aves > Passeriformes > Dicruridae > Machaerirhynchus > Machaerirhynchus nigripectus. The sequence continues at coordinate 1,118,050 of VZRQ01006258.1, forward strand.
AAGTTGTTCCACCTCTTTGTGACTCTTGATGTAACTTCTTGGCCACTGGCTGGGAGTTGCTGGGGCAGTTTATTCAATCTGGGTGAGAATTAAGCTGCATTTAGGGGCTCACTGCTATTTACAAGAGCATATGGCTGAAATCCTGTCACCAAGTCATAAGATAGGGCTTGACCTCCTGTGGGTGCTGACTGTTGAGGGCTGTGTAGTCACGCACATTCTGCTTTTTCCTATGCCAAATTCTTCATGGAGGATGTCTCAGAAGCGTTATTTCCTCTACATCAGTCCAGGCTTATGCAAAGCCCTGCCTAACTGCAGAGGACCATGATGCTTTTTTAATTACCTCAAGCCTCACTGAAGCACCATACGTGTTTTCAAGATCAACCTGGTGTCCCAAGTCAGAGACATACACCAAAAAAAAGGGTCTGAACATCCTGTGCCAGATGCACAGTGCATCCTTGCCTAGGGGGTTCCCAAAGACTGGCCAGGAGACCTGACTGTTGACTGGTGAGTTGTGGGTTCACCAAAAGCAGAGAGGCACATGGGTTTCATCCTAGCATTAGTGAAGCAAGAATTGCCAGGAAGCTCACCTTGGACACACTTGACAGCATGTAATGTTTTAATTATAGGGGCATTGGTAAAATTTACTGGAGACTCAGGTTTACCTTCTCAAAATCCCTGATGTGCTTAAAAGCCCCAAGGGACCAGGACCTCTGCCCTGTCATCTACCTTCAGCACTGGGCAGCACTGCTAATTGCTAATTTGGGAATAGTTTGGAGTCACCTATCAAGCATGAGAGGTTCATCTCTCCTGTTTCTCTAAACCCTTTAACAATCACCAACTGAGCTGCACAGTAATCACCCAGGACTGATGTGTTAACTCCAGCTGAGGCCAGTACAGTGCTGAAAGCCCGTGCTCGCACAGCCCAGCTTTGGCAGGGTCAGTTGGAGATCCAGGCTATCCTTGACTTTTGAATTATCTTTTGTTTTATCTTTTGAATTAGCTTTTGTTTTATCTTCAGGCAGATGAGTTTGCTTTGCCCCTGCAAAGATGGGAAGGAAGGTGTGTGAATGTACCACTGTAGCTGATGATCACCTGTGGGATCCTGAGCTTTCTATTTCAGGCTGTGTGATGCTGCTGACAGGGTCCTGTAGCTCTTCCTGTGATTCTGTGATGAGATTAACTCCTCTGGGGGAGCTGCTGGTGCAAGCGCCTGCCTGCCCAAAATGTACCTTTTGCCTCCTACTTCAACCAGCTCGACTAAACTTTCTTGCCTGTCTGGTGGTGTTCTGCCAGTGCTTTTTGCAGTGAGGAGAAGATTAGTAGACATTTTGGGTGTGGGGTTAGAGACAAACAGCTCTGCTCTCTGCCTGGCTGGCCTCAACCTCTCAAGATGCAGATGTGTGCAAGGCTTGGCTGAAAACAGCTTTCTTTGACCTGAGCCCTGGGGATCCTCAATCCCTGACGAGCATGCCTGCCTCCCCTGAGCATCAGACTCTGGGCAGGCTTTCACCCAAAGCAGTGAGGGCAAAGCAGCTGGGCTCTGTTTATTTTCCCAGATAGAGGATGCGTGCGAGGAAGGGGCGTGTGCCCGTGCACATGTGCAGAGTGCAGGGGTGAGCACTGCCACCACCACCCGTGTCCCGAGCTGATGTGCCAGCCCATGGCAGAGGCAGGATGCTGTGCAGGGAGTTCAAAGAGGAAAGCTGAAATGAAAAGATGACTACCAGCAGTGGGGGAAAAAACCTCGAATTCCAGCATGAACTTTGCTCCTTTCTTTCAAATCAGTGCACCACTTAGGACATGCATGAACCATATGTTAAAGGTGTTAGAGGGATGAATGTGGAGCACATGTGCTTGCCTGAGCCTTTACCTCGGGTTGAACTGACTGGAGAAAAAGATAAGCACCCTGGGAGCTTCTGACCTTGAGACATCAGACACTTTGCTTAGGTTTCTGTAGTGGACTGTCTGTGCACAGGAATTGGGAGTATTTTCTTCTACTGATTCAACCCCTAGAGCTAAATAACACCTCCCATAACCCAGTGACCATTAATAATTTGAGGTGAAACTTGAAGTTTACTAATATCTCTTGCAAAAGATAAGCAGGCTCTGTTACCAATTTATGGGGAAAGTGAATAGAGAAATCCCTAAATGATTGTTCTGCTGACCTCAATATATCTTCTGGGAAGAACTTCCTAAAGGCCAAGAACTAAGGCTGCAGAACAGAAGACATTAACCACGTGATATATTTCTCTTTCAGAACACAACATTGCTCATAGGTGGTTTTTTTTGCTTGGTTGGTTGGTTGGTTTTTTTTTCTTTTTTTCCCCCACTATTGTAGACCAAATTAATATTACATTTCTAATTCAGGATAATAAAAACCCCCACCCATAGAAGGAAATACAGCTGGTGATGCCTTTTTGTTCCCATGTCATAACCAGGGAGTATTGCTGTGCTGGAAGAGCTGCTCCATGTCTCTGCCTTCAGTTCACAAGCCTAGAGAAAAGTTCCATGGACAATTGGGTGTTTGGTACAGCTACAGCATATATTCATTCAAGGAATTTGGGGTACTTGATGAGAAGACAGAGAACAAACATTTCCCATCAGGATTAATGGAGAGAGACTGGCTTCACTTGCTACAGTTCATTATAGAAAATTAGCAATGAGAAATCACATATGCCTGTTAGAGGCAGGGTGTTCCTTTCACCTTTTCTCTCTCGTTGAACAAAATCAAGCAGCACTCCATGGATCAGCACTACGAGCCAAGACAAGCCTGATGGCTTGGTGCTGGTTGGGTTTCTTTTGGTTTTCTTCTCTTGCAGAGGATGATGAGCAGTGCTGCAAGCATCTGTGCTGTCTCTCAGGCTGGAATGCTGTCCAAATGCTGTGGCACTGCCTCTGCTTCCCAGCCGCCAAGTGTGGTGGCCTGTCCTCCCTGCTACTGCACCATGGTGTGTGTCCCTAACTCCCTAGCCCATTTAACCTGCCTGCGCCTGGGAGGGAAGAAATTTGGCTCATAACCCTAGGCTTCTCCCTGCTCAGGCTGTGAAGCATTTTGTAATAGCTTCAGCCTTTGCTTCCCAGGAAAGATTTACAAGAAGGCCTTCCCTAGCATTTGCGTTCACTTGCCCTTTTGAGCTAAGGTCAAGATCAGAGAGTAGGTAAAATAGGCTTTCCCAGGTTGCTGACACCCAGCTGTTCTGTCCTCCAACTCTGCCTCTGAGCTAAACGAGAGTTTATGAAAGCATTTCTTCTTTCTGTGCCTCTATTTTTTTTGTTAAGATAGTAAGGAAAATGCATGTATTTAAGGTAAAGCACTGTGACTATTCCTCAGTTCTACAGGTATCATGCAGACTGTATAAAATTGAATTGCGGTGTTTTCTGAGTCAGGTGCATTACATCTGGGATGCAGAAGGGCTTTATTCACAATTTCTGGGGGAAAAAAATCTCAATGGATAATTATGCTCCGTGCTAAAAGTATCTTCTTTTTTCTTTTTCTTTTTTTTGCGATTTCTGCTGCATAAAAAAACCAGTAGGCATTGCAAATCTTTCTCCATGTAAATACTAAAGGACATGAGTGGGTCACATTTTGTGCTTTAGCTGGCAAGCTATCTATGCTGAACTTTGCTGGTCTTTCTTACAACTTCATTTAGTTTGTTCTAATCTCCAAAGAGGTTTTTGTACCTCTTTTCCTGAAATCTTGCTTGTTTTTTCTTTGTGGGGGCACAGTAGGGTTGTCAGTTCTCATACAACCTTGCCAGTGCTGTGTACAGATGCACTGCCATGTTCTTGCTCTTCAGTGTTTCTCATCTAAGGGAGGAAAATAGCCTGGTCAACTGTTCAGCTGCTGCTCCAGGAGCTCATGTTACTGAGACTAAAGGAGTAAACTGTGATGCATTCCTGAAGTCCTGAAGAAGTTCTACCCGTAGAGCTGTGCCTGGCTCCCTGCTGCTGCTCCTGAGCCTTGCCCTGGAGCTGCTACTACAGGGAAACCTGAGAGTGGGCACAGAACTCTAGGTTTGGGATTGAGCTGATAGACAAAATCTTAAGCCTACTTGACAAGAAAACAGAAAGGTCTCTCCTCTGGTGTTTCAAAGTCTCATTGTCAGAGAAGTAGTAAGTTCAAGGTCATTTTCTCCTGATAAATTGGACCATCAGTGTGGAAAGGTCTCTTAATTTTCCATTTCTCCAGTGAGATCTATCATGTGTCTCCTGCCAGTGCCTTTAATATTCTCTCTCTCGCCACTTAGTATTCCTGTGCAGCTGCTTATTATTATAAACTATTTGTTCAACTTTGCAGGTGAGTACAAGAACAAATAGTCTAGTGTTGTATTGACATTGTGTGTCTTTGACAATGCCCCAACAACCCCTTCCCAAAGGCACTGCTCTTCCAGATAATGCAACAGAGAAAGTGTGACTGAATACCATGCGTGTGCAGAACTCAAACATTTCCTTACTCACTCAGCCCCAGATGTTCTTTTCCCAGCCCTCAAATCCAAGTCATCATTAGAAATTCGAGAGAAATGCTTTGCTGTGGCTGCTGGCTTGGCAGCTTTTCAGATTCAGGCAGAATCTCCTTTATTCATAGGCCATTTTTTCTTCTTATTTTTTAATACTTCTCCAGAAACTTGTATTATCATCTTTAGCAGTGCAGAAAAATATCCAGTATTTTAGAGCTGCTTTGTAGCATGTTAATCTCTGAGACTAAAAAAAAATCTCTTGGTCCCAGTCTCATTTTTAATAGGATAATAAACTAAGAGGATACATGAGGATTATTCTAATCTCACCCTGGAGCTCTCTCCAGCACTACTGCCTATCTGGGACCCATTATTGAACTGCCTTCTCCAGTGCTCTAGAAAACAGGCACTTATCTTGATTTAACAAGTAATGATAGCAAAAGCCTGAGCTGTCATGCTTTAGAAAGAATGGATTAGCTAATTGATTGCGAAAAGAAATATTAGGCTGGAGCTGAACACCCTTTGGAGTGCTCTCCTTTCCTTGCTTCCGTCTTTAGTCCCTTGAGAGTATGTTTGTACACTGGGGGGGTGTATTCAACACAATCAACTACTCCTCCTACAAAGCACATGCAAAGGGCTGCTGGAGGTGAGCTTTTCCTTCTCTTGCAGCTCTCCTGGAGCAGCCCATTGTGCATGCTCTGGAAGAGCAAGGGAGCTGGTGAAGGGTCTGGAGCACAGATTTGATGTAGAGCAACTGTGGGAGCGGGTGGTGTTTAGCCTGGAGAAAAGGAGGCTCAGGGTACCTTATCACTCTCTAAAACTGCCTGAAAGGAGGGTGCAGCCAGGTGGGAAGTGGTCTCTCCTCCCAGGTAACAAGTGACAGAACAAGAGGAAATGCCCTCAAGATGCACTCTAAGTGCCAGGGGAGGTTAATGTTGGATATTAGGAAAAAATTCTTCACTGAAAGGGCTGTCAAGCATTGGATCAGGCTGCCCAGGGAGGTGCTCGTGTCACCGGTGCTGGTGGTATTTAAAACGTGTAGATGTGGCACTTAGGGATGTGGTTTAGTGGTGGACTTGCTTGGCAGTGTTGGGTGAATGGTTGGGCTCAGGCTCAAGGTCTTAATCCAAATTATTTTATTATTCCATTGCTGATGATGAACACACAAAGCCTTATTTGTCTATGTAGTCTTCAAACCTTTGGGGTCTGGGCTCTTGGCTAGGGACAGCACATGATCTGGGCAGAAAATGAACTTCTTTCTGGAGATGTTCATTGTTTGCAGGTGGTGGGAGACCAGTCCACCCAGAAGTGAGAATTCTAGCAAGGATGTATGAAACTGGTCCTTGGGACACCATACACACTCTCCTCCCTCTCATTGTGGCAATGAATGTGTGTAAGAGCATAACTTTGACCTCAGATATTGCTGTAGCCAATGCACAGTCCCACTTCCCTTCCTTCACCCCTTATCCATGGGTGAGGAACTGAGGGAGGGCAGGCAGGATTCAGTTGCATACCAAGACTGAGTCAAGCTGGGACCCAAGTGCAGGCTTTATCTGTCTGTACAGCTCACTGTGTGATACTTATTTCTCCCCCTCATACTGAAAACAGCTACATGTTGCTGTCAGACGCTAGTCTTGAATATGGCTTTAGACTGTTTCCAAAAGGCATAACAGACCCCCCCAGGCAAACAAATTACTGCTGTCAACAGCACAATAATGGTCACACACATGGTTTCTTTCTCCTTTTCTCTCCTCCACTCCCCATGATGAAATTTCTAAAATGTTGTACACTGCACAGAATGCAAACAGACACTGAGTTAGTTAAAAACATACTTCTCTTTATTTGAAAGTTTTCTATTCACAGATAAAAGGCAGTCAATACATTGCATAGTAAACCTTTTTTTAAAGTATGCTTATTATCAAATGTGTCTGAGAAAAGGGATGGTTACTGGCTCTAACTTCCCACAACAAACAGTGAAGTTAATGGAACAATAAATTAAAGGAGTAATAGTAGTCCACATTACATATAAAATAGATGTTAACAGATACAAATATAACATGAATGATGATTCAGTTTCCCTTCTCCTTAGAAATTCAGCGTCTTATTAGAGTGGTTGCCTAAGTTGAGTTTTTATTAAAATGCAGTAGTGCTCTGAAGCTTCAAAACACAAAAGCCACACAACTTTTTTTAACTGAATGTGAATGTCTTCAAGAAACCTTGCTAGTGGGAATGAGGGTGCTGTTCTCCTGCTCCTGTGATGGTTGGGTCCTATTCCGATTGCTGAGCCCTTGCTGCTGCAAGGAGGCAGACTTGATGCTTCAGCTGTAGCTGATCCTGGCTCTAAGGCACTTCTAAGGCACTTCTAAAAAAGAACAACTGTTTACATTGCAGGCACTAAGTATTCAAAGGACAAAACCCCACGGGGGGGAGCGTGGGGTGTCATGCAACCCTAGTTTAGTGTACTGGCCATCATCTCTGGGACTGTCCTCATGGTCCTATATAAATGCTCATTGCTGGAAATGCAGAACCTGGGCCTTCTGTGGTATTGAATCAAAGGGAGTTTCCATGGGTCTTAAAGAAACAGTCTTAAGAGATGTAACTTGTCAGTGTGCTCTCTTTCCTGTTTACCTGAACTCATGTGGGTTTCCACGAGTGCTTTCTGGCAGGCAGGTTTTCCTGTAGAGCTGGTCCCGTGCATGGGCTGAATGTCAGGGTGCCACCTGCACTTGTCTCCTGCCTTGAGCTGCAGGCAAACACCTCGTTCATCTGTTCAGGGGAGCTTCAGAAAGTGCCAGAGCTATGGTGGGGAGGTAGGTATTGAACAGGGACGTGGAGAGATAAACTTGTCAAGCAGAACAACCAGAGATGTCCATTAGGGAATGGAATAGCAGAGTCCATGCAAGCTGGAGCTCCAGGAGTCTTTACCACTACGTGGATGCTGGCCCATATATTACTCAGTGAGAAAAGTCAGCCATGTTCCAAATTACAGGGTTGTAATTCAACCCTGAGGATCTGATGACTACAGACACCACCTGAGCTCTGCTGCCCTGGTTTGACAACCATATGCTCCTGGAGGCAATTATAAACCTGTTGTATGCCTCAGTTGCCTGGCACTTTTTTCTTCCCTCCTTCTGTACTTAACACTGAGGTAGAAGTTTCAACTAGCATTAAAACACACAAAAAATGAACAGAATCTTAGTGGGAAAGTAGTCCAATGACCTTCAAAATTTGCAAAAACACAACGTGGCTATAAAATGAGTAACTGAAGTAGAAGAGTAATTCTAAAAAATCAGAAAAACACTATCAAAAAAGTACAGTACTGAGTTGCTAGCCAATTGCTGTTGTATTTTCAAAAATTCAGAGGTTTTTTGTTTTTTTTTTAAAAGTTCTCCCTCTGCAACAAATGGCAGGAACAGAATTTTTTATGGTATCACAGATATACTGGTATCAAAGTAAAAGTACACATGAATTTTTGAAGACATTAACTCTTTTGAACAATTATCTAGTTGGCTTCAGTTGAGCATTGATTTTATTTCCTATAAAAATACAGGTTTAATTATTTATGTGTACATATCGACACATGTGGCTTGCAAAAAAATATGCATTCCTTCTGAAGCTTACAAGGAAGATCAAAGTAATGGTAGTAATCTTTACAAGGAGACTTAAATGACTTATTGTTCATACAACATTTAAATATAGGCAGCACAAATCACCAACACAGGCTTTATTTTTTTGCTTTACAACCCCTGTAATACTAAAGAAAGTTTATATTAATACCTAAATAAATTGAGTTAAACTACTCCTATAGGGGCTGCTGTTAGTTACCTCCACTGTACGTAATACCACAGAGCAAATGAGGTCCAAATTTCAGTTGAAAGAATGTGGTTAGCTTGAATTTCACCCTATTGATTTAATTATTGGCAGGAATGTGAAAATACATTCAGTGTAAGAAAGCTGTTAAAGCCAAAGGAAAAAAAAAGTTCTTATTATTCTTAGAGCTATTTTCCAAGAAATACTAGATGTTCCAGCTTTAATGCTGCATTTTAAAATCAGGGGGAAAAAAATCCATGAGTAGAGGAAGACAGTGTTTATGAGCCTTCAAGGAGAACACTTCACTGACATTAAAGGCAACTTTGCAGACTCACTTGAAATGTATCAATTTGTAATCTACACATTTACAGGAGCTGCTCTGCTCTGAAAGCTGTTTCCCAATCTGTGCCAAAACATGTGAGGCTGCGTAGCATACTTCTGATGATAGACCTCCAGGCTCTGTTTCTCCATAATTGATTTAGTTATTAGTTATGCAGGGAAGAGAAGAGATCCCTGAGGCTTAGTAAAACAGTATTCAGTTACTAAAAGCAGCCCTTTGTGAATTAATGTCATCCTACCAGCTCTTTCTGCTCATTATTCCTTCAAGTCTTGTTTTCCTGGACACCAGCTGTCACAGAGGAAGTCTCCAGCCTTTTCTTCTCCTGCCTCCTTGGCTGACTGAAGTTGCACCAGCACGGTCTGGAGTGTCTCCTTCACCACCTGGATCTCCCTCTGCAGAGACTGTGCAAGCTTTATTAAGGAATAATCCATAGGTGATTGGCAGTCCTTTTTCTCCTTCCAAGTTATTAAGTACATTCTTGTTTTGCTGTTCACAACAGATGGCCATGGCTATCTAATTGTAGCTTCAACTTCTTCCAAATTGTTTGGATTAAATATTAATACATTTCTCACACTTGCTAGCAAAAGAAAAATGCAGGCAAACTCAAGTTCTCAAGTAGCATTATTTAGCAGTTTAAAAAAGGGAGGGATGGGGGATACTGCTTGGATACTGTTCTCATGGGAAGGAAGGAGAGAACAAATATTGTACCACGGAGGCAGCAGCACAGACCCAGGTGGATCAGATCCCAGGTGAAGGCGACAGGGCAGCAGGAGCAGTCTGGTACAAACGCCAAGTGACCACAGCCTGTGTGGCATTAGTGAGCTCAGTGATGTGTGCTATGCAAGGTGGGGTGGGAACCCAGGTAAGGAGCAAAATCAGCTTATAGCAGAGAAAGTATTTCTGCTACACTGAGCTCCAGAAAGCTTTCATGTTAGCTGAATTATCATTATAATTACAGTGCAGAACACACAAATATAAAGCTATACAAGGCTCCACAAGGAATGCTTTGAACAAGTTGGAAAGCAAAGAGGGCAGTAACAAGGTTGTACTGTTGTGCATTAAAAGGAAGAAGGCCACCTGAAAATTATCCAATACTTAGTATAAAATGCTTCATTTGGTTAAGAAAGAGTTTTCCACATTTTATTTTCCTCTGTCTAGTTCAGGGTTCCTGCAATGAATTCAGGAAGAAACTGATGGCTAATGGCTCAGCCTCTGAAAGAGACCTTCCACTTCTCTCTTTCTGCAGCTGCCCAGTGACAAGAGGGAGGATGTCAGATGGTGGTAACAAGGGGTGCAGCAGGGAACAGACTGGCAGATGAAGGTAGGACATTCACGGAGATAGTAGCAGCTGCTGACACGTGCACAAGCCTCTACGTGCCTGGGCTTCCTTGGCAGTACAGCTTTTTGTGCTACGACTGGCCTCTCATGGGAATAAGTTTGTACTATCAACATAATGGCCTTTCTGCTGATAATCTTAAATCAGCAACACTATCCGTTGTTGGAAGAAGTGCAAGGACTGGGTGTAGCTCAGTGAGACAACCAACTTTATCTTCTCTTCTATAGTTTACACTATGTGGAGAAGAAAGCAAGCAGAGGCAGGTCAGAGCTGAAATGGTAAACCAATGACCAAGTCTGTGAACAAGCCCTGGGGCCCATCCAATCCCCACTGAGGCCTCCTGGACAGGTATGGTAAAGGGCAAAGACCCCAAAAGACAGAAATTGGTTCATTTCTAGCAGTATGTCATCAAATTATGCCAGAACCGCACTTCAAGGGAAGTGAAACAGGATGACACTGAAACAACTCAGTTTTAAAAGTACAAGACACAGAAAGGATAACACACAAGGACAATCTTTGGCCTTTGCAGAGGTCATACACTAGGAAATACTGTTTTACTTAACCCCAATGTCAATGCAAAGTCAAGAAAAAAAGACAGACTCAGCTTACGTGACTAAAAACTAAGCTGCTACTTTTGAAAAATTGTTACTGGACAATGGTAAAGCTATACAAACCACAGCACTTTCAGGCAGCCATTATTATGTTTTTGAAAAGTCTTGGCTGCTTTTGATTCTGTTATCAATTCCTCAAATTTTCATCTTTGTGTATTTACATGCATTTGCTATAATGTTTTGCCCTTAATACCTTCATGCATACTTCTAATTTCTGGACAGCTCTGTTAATCTAAAGGGCTTCCGTCTCTGATTACAAGTAGTAGCAGTACACACAAAGCTTCTCCTATCCCAGGATCACAAAGCAGTGTACAAGGACAAATTAATTATGCTTTGCATCTTCTCTGAAGTAAGAAATATTATTATCCTCTCCTAAGTCCTGGATTTTCCACGCCTCTGCAACTTAATCATGAGGCTCTGCTGAAAACCTAACTGGAAAACATAAATTCTGCAGTCCATGAACACCATGAAACTTCTGAAGTTTAATTAATTCTGATGCGTAATCTCTGACTACATGCTGTTACTTGTAATATCCCAAGCAATTACAAAATTCATTCCAGGTAGAGAGAAGAAGCAAAATTGAAATGTTTCACTGACAGTGGATGAGAAATCTTAAAGGATGGAAGAAAATGAGGAAGACAGGAGAAAAAACTGTTAACCAACAGAAAGATGGAGCAACAAAAAAGATGACTGCATAGTCTAACCACACCAGGTTCCAATAACCTCACAAATAACACCACAATCATATGTAGACAAGGAAATGTCAAACGAGCTTTTATGGCTAAGAAAAATATATGGTATATGGCTGAGCATGGTATCTCTATTCATACACAGAGGTTATATCACACAGAGGATAAACAGCTTCAACCATTTAAAAAATGCAAATAAACAGTTTTGCATGGGTCCATATGCAAACATGTCCTTCATGCTTAAATTCTCTATCCAGTGCTGCAAATATTGAGCCAGTATCCAAGGCAGGAGTGAAAGAAAGTTCTAGCTAGGAACATTTTCTGGTCCTGCTGTCTTCCTCTGAAAACTGAAAAAATCTCCCCAGTGTTAAATAAGCAGTAAATTAAAGTACTTGGGAACAGCTTCACACAAATGCAACCCATATTCAACAACGCTGCAGCTCTAACATTGTCTTGCTTGAAGCTTTTCACCTATTTGACTTTGTCTCTTTGAAAAACTTGAGCATTACGAGAGAGGCCATGATTTGCAAGCAGATAAAAAGCAGATCTAGTTACTGTAGAGACTTAATTTTTGGAAAAAATGGGGTCATTTTGCTCAAATGCAGCTTCTGATCTCTCAGCACAGATGTTTAGGGAAAAGAGACAAAAAGTAGATATTATGAATCAGATGCCTTCCTTTAGGAAAGGTTAGAAACTATAAGAGTACATTTTGTAAGATAGAAGACATTGGAAGGACAATGAAGAATTACTACTGCTCTGAGATAGGAGCCAATGGGATTTTGGAAAATAACTGCGTTTTTTGGACATCTGAAGAAGAAATTAGTTCTTGAAGAACAGAATTAATCAGAAAGAGGTTTTTGGTTGGTCTTTTTGGGTTTTAACCTGGTTAACTATTCTGCTTGTTTCCAAAAGCTGAACTCTACAGTGGCTGCAGACAGAAGCTCATCTCCATGTCCCACCACCTAACTGCAAGTGTCACTCCTAACCCCAGGCACCAGCAGGAGTGGAGGGGCTAAGCCAGCTGGAAATCAGCTCTGCAGAAAAGGATCTTGAAGTCATGGTGGACAATAAACTGAATATACACCAGCAATGAATCTCAAGGCAAAGGTGCCCAACAGCCTCCCAGGCTGGATTATAAAAACACGGCCAGCAGGCGGACGGAGATGATCCTTCCACCCTAATCAGCACTGGTGAGGTCCCATCTGGATGTTGTGGGCTCCACAATAAAAGAGAAGGACTTGCTGGAATGACTCCAGCACAGGACTGGTTTAAGGGACTTGAGTATCCATCACATGAGGAGATGCTGAGAGACCTGGGACTCTTCAACTTGAAGAAAAGAAGGCTCACAGAATATTACCACTGTGTATAAATAGCTGTAAGGCAGAAATGAAGAAGAGGGAGCCAGACTCTTCTGACTATTTTGTCCACTGACAGAATAAGAGGCAACAGGGAAAAATTCCAAAATAGGAAAATAACTCTGAATACATGAAAACATTGTTTATAGTTTGAAGGTGGTCAAACTGGACTACGTTGCACAAAAAGGTTGTGGAGTCTCCATCCTTGGGGATATTCAAAACCTGACTGGATGACATCCTGGACAACCTCCTCTAGGTGACCCTGCTTGTGCAGGGAGTTGGACCAGATGATCTCAAAAAGGTCACTTCCAACTAAACAGTTCTGTGATCGTGTGTGCTACATGCCAAAGGACCAGTGAAGAGCCAAGACAATTATGTATTTTGAATGACCTGGGTTTTGGCCTTTTTGAAGAGGGACCAAGGGAAAGACACTAAGCAAGTCCCTGCTCTTTCTGTATGGGGCCTGTGTGGTGTCACAGCAAGAGAGCAACATGGCCTTTGAAAACCCATCACTCCTCCTTACAAAATACAGGGCTATTTGCAGTAGTGCAACCAAATAGAATTTCCCCATTTACCCCCTTGATTACTGTCTCCCTCCTTCACATCTATGAATGTTATTTCTATAAACTAACATAATACCCCTCCCATGCAAAACCCAAAATACTCCCCCGCCCAAAAAAACTACCAAACAAAAAACTGCAACAGAATGACTGCTACATATTGAAAAATGGGACACTTCAGCACTCTGAATGTCAGCTACTTTCAAATTTCTTGTTCCAGCAGAAAATGGAAGGCAAAGAAGCTGCAGCACCTTGGTGGAAATACGCTGACCTACCTCTATCACAGCATAAACTATACAAGTGGAACCATGTTCTCTGTGTGACATGAAGTGGGAAGGGCCCTGGGAAGGGCCCACCCTCTTGTCATCTAAAACAAAATCAAAGAGGGCTGTCATTGCCATCTTTGAACTTGGAGGATCCCAAAATCTCCTACAGGTTCACCCAGAGTGAGATTCCTCACTGCGCTACAGACAGGGCTAAATTTTACATGATTCTGTTGAAAACCTACTCTGGTGTAAAGCAAGACCTGTATGGGAGCCTGCTGCAGGGTAAAGGTGAAGGGTTAGCAAGGTCACCTGCCATGTTTAATGAACATTTAGACACAAAATTCTGCTTTTGAAGTAACTGATTAAAATACCCATTTTAGGGCAAGAAAATACTGTTTTTATAATAATACTCCAGACAGGTTTTCTTCCAACAAAGCATTTCCACGAAGAGAAACTATTACATGCATTCAAATTTTCTATCAAAATGTAGATTTGTTAGTAATTAAGAACAAAAATGACTGTGAAATTGCAATATAGGCTCCATTTAATTTTAGTGAGAATTCCAGGCCTTTACTGTCAGGAAAGTAACACCTCTCATCAGCTCTGCAGACACCAGAATGAGTCACCTCCCATCCTTTGGTTTTTCCAGTTAATGATGTGGACTGTTTTCATACACTCATTAATGATCAACCATAATTGAATATTTTGTGTGTTTATTTGGTTATACTAGATAGAATTTAGCAAATATGTCATAGTGCTGCAGAGAACTCTAACATCCAGTCCCATGCCCCTATTGTTTGATGCTTTTTATATAAAAGTGCAGTTTAATGGTTTTTGTGAAAGATTTCAACAATAAAGTAGAATTGCAAGTGGGTCTGTGCCTATACTCAGGGCCAAGAAATATCACTGGGTTTCTCCTTTGTTCAGGTCATGCTGGCACTTATGATAAGCAGCATGGCTGATTTAAGTGTGCTATGCCATCAAAACATAGAATGAAAAACAATGACATCTGGGTTTTTTCTTCTAATACAAACTTAATTATTAATCAAAGCTATGACACACACTAAACATTGGCAAATGGCTTGAGAGCATCAGGAATTCATTTTTCTCAGTGGAGTCTTTAGAAGTGTTTTACTAATCAGACCACAGGACTAATTTACATCTGTGCAGCCCCCAGTTAGATATTTGACCTAATACTTTTTGTAACATTTATGTGTAAGGCAGCTTTTTGGGAGGAAAATGAGAAGGGTGAAAATAACCAGTGAACGGACTTGGAAAAATTCATCCTGCTTTCCTTACTATTTCAAGTCTTTGAGCTCTTGCTCTCAGAGTTCTACAGATTTTTAACAAAGACTGCATGATTGTCCAGTACCTGTGACAGGAAATTGTTTTATCTAAAATCAAATAAATTACCATGCAAACAACAGATCCACCTATTAAATAAGTTCTCTACTGAGGCTAATTGTTGTCTCCTATCTTAGTGCTAGTTCCTGCAATACAAGCAAGTTACCAATGAGTGAAAGCTAATTTTATAGGCACTGAGCAGTCTTTATTTAAAAAACAATCTACAGGTCTGTAGCACGGTGGTAGCTATTTTTCTCATTCCTTTTTGAAGTATAGCATAGTCATTACATGTACCAGATGGTAACATTTTATGCACATTGATCTGGACTACCTCTGAAATAGCAACTGAATGTTAATGAGGGGTAGCTGAATTGCTGAACTGCTTCTTTGTACGTCCCTATGTTTTAAACATGGTTTCTTATTTTGTGACTGATGGTCTTGCTAGGACCAGGATATCACACAGTGTGTATTTCTGTATTTAGGTAACATGAGCTGAATTTCACTGGTAGAGGAAGTCAGATCTCTATCAGAAAACTATGGCTTAAAACAAGACTAATCTACAGCTCTTCTGAAATTTCCAATTATTAGTTTTATTTTTTTAACTAACTCTTGCAGTTTCTACAGCTATGAAGAAATAGGCATGCTCCATAGAACACACAAACACTACTGTTTCACATACGTGTAGTGTATTATCTGGTATATAACCAAAAATGCAGTTTTCTAGCTTATTTCACCTTACCTAGTAAACTATAACTATGATCAGACCTGATTCATTAGTTTGAGTATTAACTTAAGTCCCCTGCAAAGAACCCGTAACTCCAACCCTCACTATTCTTCTGTAAGGCTCGCTGAGAAAAGCTCATTTGAGAGCAAATACACGCGAGGGAGAAAGGAACTGGATGCTCTGCGCACACACACACAAGACACATCCATACAGCTCTGAAAATAATGCACTGGGGAAACACAACTGCAACCAAGCACGAACACTGCAAATATAATGAAAAGAATGTTGAATAAACTTTCTGCATATTGTGTGTGTATTGAAATGCTTAGAAAAGAAAGATCTGGAGTAGTGACCAATTACTGACTGGATTTCTCTCCTCTGATGAAAATCCCCCAGCACCATTCTTCCCTCCCTCTGCCCCTTGCACTTTATCCTTCTGTTACCTTTAAACAAACCAAGTTTCTAGAATAGGAGTTTTGCAATGACTTGCAATAGATGTCCAATTACTTAGAACACAGTGGTATTTCCACACACTATATATTCTCCTTTCTCTAAACTATCTCCTGCAGGACTGTCCACCTTGGCTTAACAGGAACTGTTTCCTTTCTAGCACCATCATTACCTCAACTCACCTTCAGATGTCTCCAAGGGCTCCTCTGCTAGTCTCTGCATCTTGAACATCTTTATCTTTCTTCATGAGCCTCTTGACTGCCACCTCTTCTCTACTAAAACCAAACCAGCCCCGTATTCTCATCTTTGTCAGCCTTACTGGTTCTTACTTTCTTTACCCTTTCTTAGAAGAACAAAATCCCTTTTATGGAAAGTTTTTCCTATGAAGGTTACAAATGAAACAAAACTTTGTGCTCTTAAATTTTGAAAAATGGCCAAGGAATGCCTCATAAAGGTTAAGCAATCTTCAGAAAAACTGACAGATGAAGCACAGAAAGACATAAGGGTGCCTAAGACAATATCTCCTCTGGTTACTTGCATTGGAGTGTTAGAGGCAGATTAAAATGTGTAGGATGCCACATGATACATGTGTTGCCCAATTTTTTTAAAAAGAAAAAATCCTAAACTACAGGTGACAACATACACAGTCTGAGTCAATAATGTAGCATTTAATTCAGCTAAATCATGTTGGGAAATGCAGGTTCACGGACACTTGTATCCATGCACCTTTTGGTGTGCTATGTATTTAATTATATGAGCGTTACAAACAGAAGGATTTTAACAGGAAAATATAGGCTTTTCAGTGCCCAATCTTAATTTACAAAGAACTAACTTCTGTTTAAATCAATTAAAGCTGGATCAGACCACAGTGAAAATGCACTATGGGAAAACCTGCTACACAAAAATGCCCATTTCAGCAAGACAATCAATTCTCCCATTCTTAATATATCTAATCTACACTAAGAACTAGCATTCCATGCAAATCTGGAAGGCAAGTGTCTCATGTGCATACTTACACAGATTGATACGTATCTATAGCTATAGCGAAAAGGATATGAATAACTCCTTCATCAACTCTGCAGGTGGAACTTTGCAATTGATCTTCCAGATGCACCAGTTTCTCACTTATTGCTTCACATTTTTCTCCCAGCTCTGCAGAAAATATGAAGAACTCCTACAGAAAGTCGAAAAAGAAAAGAAAGCCATGTTTGCTGCTGACTGCACTTTTCTACATCAAATTTGCATCAAATTAAAGGGAAAATAAAATATTAGTAAGGGGATATAATATTTTGCAGTGCAAAGACATTGCCTAAAAGCAAATTCCCATTAGAGAGACAAAAAACTGTTTCTGTATAATAAATTGGTGATTAATATGAAATGGAATGAGTTTGTGGTCTCAGTCTTCTTCCCAGCAGAAAAAAAGTAATGATCTCACTTTCAGCAGATGATTAAAGGGATGTGAAGACTGAACTGCTCTCCTTCTTCCCTGTTGTCTCACCACAGCAGGGGAGAGAAATCTCAGGCTAACAACCCCATTAAGGCACCCAAATTTCAAGTTGTTCATGTAAATATGATTTACACTTTTAGGTTGTGTAAATATTTCAAGCAGAATAATTTTGGTAACTCTTATATACATAAAATATATTTTCCAAGAAAAATCTGGCTAGAGTACTTGGGGACTTCGCTCAAGCAATCAAAGAAAATGCATCAAAGTCTTTGAGATTACAAGATGAAACTATACTTTTTTACTGAGTTATCATTAAACAAGACTAAATTTTCAAAATTAATGCTTTTCTACTTAGAACTCACACAGACAAATACTTTTTCTATTTTAAACTGAGTATTTCAAACCAGTTTCAAAGTCCTTCTCCTAAGTTTTTTCAGATCCACTGCACAAGGGTAATTGCTATCTTTTATATTTGCATTGAGTAGCACTTCGAGAATTGACCCAAATAAGCAGCAAATATGAGAAGAGGAAAATAAAAAAATCAATCAATTTGTGCAGCTCTGGGACAAGCCTTTCCTGTCCCTCCCATGGCACCATAATGCTGTATACAGTAATGACAGGGGATATTTTTAAGAAAATATTATGGTGCCAAGATGAACTTCTGCTGGAACCACCTTAAAAAAGAAAAAAGAGTAATTCATCAGCTGGCATCCAGAAAAATGGATTGTCTCTAGACCTAGTCTGTGCACTCATCAATAAAGCCAGCTTCTAATGTGGCCATATACTATGTACAGAAAGTTCTTCTCCTCAAAGAAAAAAATACTTAGTCTTTGCACTTATCTGTTGCTGTAAAACCAGACATCAGCGGTTGTTCATGAGAAATCAAACCTTCAATCAAAGACCTTCCAAGGAAATAATTCTAATACTTTTTGGAATGCTGCCCATTGGGAAACAATCTGAGTCTTGGTGAACACACTTACCAGACCTCAGTTGTGTGCTATCCTTTAACTTTGCATCACACAATGCATACAGAGTCAAATGCCAGAAGAGCTTTGCTTGCTGGGCACATCCTCTGTTATGGCACAGAGCTTTACCTTTCTGCTTTCTTTGGGCCTTTCCCAGACATGGTTATCCAAGCAGATCCCACTGGGACCAGCTGCAGCTCAGACCCTGGAAGGGTGGGTTGGTTAAGAGGTTATGTTGCAAACCCCTGCAGCTTAGACACAGAGGAGCACAAGGGCCAAGTTCCTGGCCCTGTGCCACTTCCAGGCATTACCAAACCTAAGAATCTACAGCAGCACTCTACAGAATGTATGGATGTGAAAAAGACACGTTGTTTCTAAAGCGAGAATACGGGAGGAGAAAGTAAACATTTCCCTCGCAGCAACTAGGAATGTCTTTTTTCTCAAGATCAGAAGATGAGGAAAAAGTCTTCCATCCAGCTACTGAATTATTATTCAGCATAGCAGCAGGACTCCATATGCTGTTATAGAGTGGGATAACCCAGGCCATTTGTATCAATAGAAAGCTCTTAGGGAATCATTCTGTGACACGCATGCAAGAATAGATGACAGTTGTCCAAAAGAACTTAGGTCTTAAGTAAATTGAAAAAAAAAACTAAAAAAAAAACACAACACCAAGTACTCTGCAAGCACATCTAAAATTATGACCGTGTACAGAAAGCTCCCTCCACCTTTGAACGCTGATTTTTCTCTAATGGTTAATTACACATAAGAAAATCAGTCTTCCCTTAACCCTCATTTCAAACACAAGAACAACAAGCAAAGAACGCTCTGTGCTACACAATCAGTGGACAGTTAATTTACGAAGAACAGCGTTTAATTCATACACAAACTCTCAAGTAGTGCTCTGACAAACAAAAGCTGCAAGTGAAGTTTCAAAACCAGATTCTTTCTACAGACTGTGTACTTCAACAAAATGACTTAGTCCTGTACAGATCTTAGAGAGACATATAAAAAGCAGATTCTTGCTCTTATAACATCAAGATATTGAATACTTTAGTCTGATCCAGGCACCGCCTTTAACAAAAACTATTACTTCATGAGATTTTGGATCACATTCATGCTTGCCAAGCAGGATGACACTTCTAGTCTCGATTTGACTTGTCCAGTTACTACAGACAGCAAATTTTTAAAAGTACATGTTACAGTACACTCCTGAATACTGTGCCATTAAGTACAGTTAAATATAAACAAATGTGCAAAGGTATGCATTACAGTAAGGTACCCCTTCCTCTTTTAGGGTACCCTTATGGCAGGAACGTTTATCCAGGTAATTGGTCACACAATTAACTCTATCATTAGTTGCTGTAAGAGACGATCCATTTTCTCCACTTTAAAACTGCCCTCGTGTTTCCTATCCCATACGTGCAAATACAACAAATTCACTGAGCACCTATGATAGGCACACCAGCTGGATTTGCCTAGCTCTGCTGTGAAAATCCACAGTGGAAGACTTTTCCCTATTCACTGTCTCAGCGAATGTACAGGACAAAATGGGCCTTTTAGACTCAACTCCTCACTGAACTTCAGGTGGGTCAAAAGATGCTGGAGGCAGCATTTAGACACCTGGTGGTAAAACAGGCTCCATGTTGCGAGCGTGGCCTCGCTCTAATGGGCACAGATCCTTAAAACCCAGAATAAAACATCACTACAGCCTAAAATCTGCAGTCAATGCAGCTGGATGATTACACTTATTGGTGTACTGCTACATAATCTGATGTCACAGTGGACATTTTCTTTTCCCTTTTAAAATAAAACCTTACAGCCAAGTAGAGAAAGGTCCCAGGAAGGACAGAAGGAAAGAACCCAGCAAACAAGCCCCCAGGACTGTAAGGCTTCAGGTGAATGCTTGTTCTGTACCAAAGGCATCTGTGTGAGTACAGTGCTTTGCATCCATACTAATCTGTGTTTTGGAGTACTAAGCTTTGGGGAGTAGCTTTCACCCTGCTGCAATTCCAGAAAAAGCCTTTATTGGTGTATTGGTCTTGCACTAAACATGCTGAGAAATAAGAGACTAGAATTTTTAACCCACAGGCTTTAATTCCCTTGTCAACTGAATACTTAGATTCTCACTTAAAGTAATACGTCCATTCTACCACATATGAAAAAATGCAGGGTATTCTTCCCGAATGATCACATTTTGGGTACATAATGAATTGTCTAAAAATGCAACAAAAATCCTGTTTGCTTTGGAAATTAAGATAAAGGAACAACAAATACTAGAAAAATGTAATTAATTGTAACAACAATATGGGAAGGCAGGAAAATCTGAAAGAGTGAAAGTCAGATCAAAACTTGTTTAGACCTTGAAACCAATTTAATCATATCTAAAGGGTTATGGTTGCACTGCAGAGTAACAAAAATAGCTCTGTAAGATCAGGGTTATATTTAATTAGTCTTTAACTCCTAGTAATGCAGCTTAATTTCTCTTTATTACAGCCATAATAGTGTATGGATAAACTCCTTCTGCACCTACATAACCCAGCTGCCTTTGTAGTTGAAATGAGAAGTTCCTCCAATACCTTAGACAAGCATCACCTCTCAGGAACTTACTTGCAGGTGTCATGTGAAAAATGCAGGAGAACCATCATATAAATTATGATTTTCCAGAATTTATACAAATAAATAAATAAATATTAAAATGGAAAAAACATACAGTGCTCTCAAAAATACACAAGAATAATTCTAAATATTCAACCAATTCCACAGCTTCTCCCTCCAGGCTGTCATTTAAAAAAGCTCTGATATCTGATAACCAGAGAAGTAGATAGAAAAGATTTCTCTTAGTGCCTTTCATGCCTGGTATCATCACTGGTAGCATTTTTATTTGACATTTGTCTATATAGGCAGGAAAACCCCTGTCAGTGATACACAAACTATTCAGAAAAGCTCCTGGTTTGAAAGTGGCACTTTACACTGATCAACAATATCTCTGAAAGGAAAGTGGACTCTGCCTCAAGCTCAACTTATTAATAAAATACAACTCATCCAAGCTTGTAGGTTATGTCAATGCTACAAGATGCTCTAAGTATTAAGACTTTGGTTATTTTTGCTCTAACGGCATTTTTAGGAAGCAGCTGGGAGAGATTGCAGGACTCCAGAGAGAGCTGAAATGCAATATTGCTTTATGGATTTTTCTGTGAACAGGGAATGTAGCTGGCTGGGATTTTTTTTTCCCCCCTAAATCCTTAAGCAGGTGAAAACAGCACAAATACGGGTGTGATTTACTTTTTAAGGTGCAATTCTTCTGGCTTCTCAAAGTAGAAATTCTCATTCTTTCCCAAACATGTGGAAGTCTGATGCAAGAAATGGTAACAGACAACGTTCCAGATGATCCACTGCTGTAACATCAGCATATTCCATCAAGAGCAGAGGGAATGGTTTTCACTTTAGTCTTATGCATTTTCTTTTACCCTTTCACAAGTAATTATAGTCACTTATGAGCAACAGCTCCTCGACAGCATTACTGGAGGAAAATGTTTGATCAGCTTTTCCAGTGCACACCTTCTGTGCTCTTCAATCTAGTTCAGCAATTTTATATAGAAGAATCGGTATTGTAGTAGCTAGATTAATTTAATTCTATTAGGGATTAGAGTCTATATTAGAGTCTTTGGTGGTTGTGCTGAGAAGGAGGATTCCCAGATATACCCTTAAAATTCATTCTTCCTACAGAGGAACTTTTGTAAAAGGGCATTGCCTTACTTCCAAGCAGCAGTATCATAATCCCAATAAAATAGAAGCTTTAGAAGACCTTCTGCAGAGTCAAAGCCAGATTTCTTTCACCTGCACTAAATATTATCTCCCCTGTAATAGTTAAAATAACTCAAAATAACTCAAAATAACATAAATAACAATGACAAAAAGTTGCCCTTGCAAGCAGATATTTCGTATTATGGCACAAGGTTTAGAACAGTGATCTAGAGTTGGCAGAAGGGCTGCATGTTTACCTTTGGCCCTTGTAGAAGTTAGGGGCAATCGTCAGCACTTGAAACTTCAGAATATTAGGCCAGGGCATATCTTAAATAATTACTAGAAACAAAATGCGACCATCCATGTTTGTCCTGCTTGAGCAGATGCTTCAGTCACATGCAGGCTAAGCACACATGCCCTCAGATAAATGTGGTGCATGGCTATGAAGTGTCCAAGGTGCAGGGGAGGAACAAACAAGAATTCGTGCCTGCTCTGCATCCCAGATTTCCTGCCCCATGTGCATTGTCCTGGGCAGCTGTTGCAGATGAGGAAGGCCACTGAGAACAATTCATGTTGCTCATGACCAACACCATCATGGCAAGGCTGCCCAGGAAGCAGCCAGGGACCACCAGAGCCTGCTCTGTGACTTGCAGTGTGACCAAGCCTGCTCAGACTGCCCTCAGCTGGTGTCTGCATGCATGGCTCTTAGCAGCTGACACAGGATCTGGTGGTTCTGGTTGCAAGGTACGGCTGCTCCAGGGCTAAACCACCCTTGCACTGAGCAGGTTTTCCTCCTGCTCCAAACCAGGATGGTTACATTTCGTTTTACCCTTACATAGCACACAACAATAACTAACCATGCTCCTATTTATCATTATCTTTTATGTGGTTGAAGACTTTGACTTTCAACCAGCCTAAGATTTCTAAACCTTTTATTTCTATTCCTTTCCTTCTTTTCCTCACTGTGTTCCTGTCTTCTACAGACGGAGGTGTCCAGAGCAGAGCCACAGTCCTCTGGAGGCTCTGGCATTCTCGGCTAAGCACAGTAATTATTTCTGTCTTACAACTGACATTCCCAGTAATGAGGCTGCAAATGACATTTGCCCTTTCTTCCAACACAATGAAGGTAATGAATCCCACTATATTTGTAGTCCACTATAAACCTAGATTCTTCTTCTGCAGTATTGTCAACTTAGCTGCTATTTACCATCTGTATACATAAATCTGACTCTTTTTCTGCCTCAAATGTAATTTGCACCTGTCTTTCAACATATCCCTTCTTATTGATTTCACACTATTCTTTCAATCTATCAAGACCATTTGGAACTCTAATCCTAATTGAAATTATGTTGATTGGCACAAACTCCTGGCCTACCTACTTTTTAAAGGCAAACACGAAGTCTGCCTTTTACTGATCCCTTGGGACTTCAAGCTTCCTCTAGGAGTTTTCAAAGGAGCTTGTTAATGGTTTGGAGATTGTTTTTCTTGGCTCCTATGTGCTCAGAAGAAATTTCATCAGTCTAGCCTGACTTGAGTACATCTAATTTGCCTTTGGATCTTTTACTGCATTTGTCTCTTGCTACCTTGTAGTGTATACTGGGAGCTCTACATAACTGGACGTAGCTTAAAATCTTTAGAAAGATCAAAAGCACAGAGAATAAGGAAGAAAAAAAATTCTGATATAATTTATTTTCTCATTCACCTTTCCTATTAGAAGACACACATGCTTTCTTTCACCTTTCCCTTACATCCATCTTACCCCTGAACTCCCTTGCCATTTCACATGTCTTCTGTTTAATGTAGCTTAGTGTGCTCAGGGGTCTTGCTGCTTCACGCTTACACTGTGCAGTATCATTTTAAGCTCATTCTTAGAGACACTTTTGTCCTTTCCTTTTCAAAACTTTTGAGCCACTGAAAAACTGCTGGCATAGATACATAGTCTGTGACTGTGTTTGCACTTTTCTGCACCAAAAGAAGACAGTGTGGTACTGTAAACCTGATGTCATCTGGATAGTACCAAAGAACGTCTGCTGATTCCTCCTCCTAGAGTTTGTCCCACAGAAACTCCCATGTTGGCTCCCTGATTTTGTTTAAATGAGCTTTTCTTTCGTGGAGGTAGCTATCTAACTTCTCTCAGAAGAGGGATCAAGGTTGTTTCCCAGTTACTTTTGCTCTTATCACCTTCCACTTACAGACTGCTTGCTTGTTCCATCAGCATGATTGTACATATTTAGGAGACTTCAGCACTACAACACACTCCCCACTTTCTCACATGCAACAGTTTAGGCATAAAGCCTTCCAGCCAGCTGTGACCTACCTCTTTCCCACCATCACATGCTTTTCCCACACTGCCTTTGCTTGCACTGATCCCCTTTCCTTCTCCACATGGGAGTGTTAAATGACTCATCAGAATTACAGTCCAATGTTGGCAATTCTTCCCTTCATGTATCTTCCATCACAGCTATAGAGGAGTGTCCCTGGAAAAGCATCTATGCAGGAATAGAGCTTTTCACTGCCTTCCTGCACCCTGCTGTGGCCTGACAGCAGTCTTCCTATTCTCATCCATAGTAGACTGAAGATCTTCCCTAATTGCAGACTTCCTAAAATGAGAGAACACTACTGCACTGCCTCATTTAATTGCACTGGGACAATTCCAGCTCCTGCTGCGGGAGGATGAGGCTATTTACTAACTTACCAATAAAAATGCACAGTGGGTCAGGACTTGGAAAAAGAAACAAAAGTACCAAACTGTTTTCCCGTGTCCATACCCTGCTGTGCAAGGAGTCAGCATAGCTGGGTTTCATTTATAGGTGGTTCCTAGTATTGTTCCTTCCCATCTCT
Source organism: Machaerirhynchus nigripectus (assembly GCA_013397975.1). Classification (NCBI taxonomy): domain Eukaryota; kingdom Metazoa; phylum Chordata; class Aves; order Passeriformes; family Dicruridae; genus Machaerirhynchus; species Machaerirhynchus nigripectus. The sequence continues at coordinate 1,142,989 of VZRQ01006258.1, forward strand.
GCTCCCAAGTCACTAAGATGCAACAAGCTGGAATGACTAACTGGGTGCTCTCCTGCAGGCAGTGGGGAGACTGACCAGCATGAATTAGGGGACCAGAGCAACAAAGGTACATTTGGGCAAAACCTTGACATCATACAGGCTGCTGACACTTTCACATAACTTTAGGAGAGCTCTCTACAAGTCACCATCAATCCATCTGTGGCAGTGTGATAGAGCCTGGCTTCCTAGCATACTTCCATTTCTTTTATTTCTATCATTGCTTCATATTCTCTTTATGTACTTTTGTCTCCCCCCCTCAAAAATTCAAAAGTCTCTCTGCTTCTGATGACTCCAAGATATTAGGCTTTTGGTGCACACTTCTGTAGTGGCAGCCCCCTGTACTTGTGAACGCTGGTGCCCTCACTATTTTGCCCTGATGGCAGTAGGGCTTTTTGCTGCCTTCGTCCCACGGGATTACCTGCCCCTATTTCACGTCATCTATGGACACAAGCAGCTGCACAGTTTAACTACAATTCACAGCAAAGTTCACTGATCAGAAAGGCCATTTGCATTTCCTGCAAAGTTCACCTTTATTCTCAAGGCTTCCTGTTTTATTTATGCTGAACTCACACCCAGCCAAGCAGTCTATCCTAGGTGTGCCCTCACGTCACAGTCTCCTTGAACACACAGTCAACAATCTGAGCTTGGTGTTGCAGTTAGATTATCTTTCCTGGAGCATTCCAGCTGCTCCACAGTCTTTGGATTCACTGGTGGGAATCTAAAGAAGCGCCTCATCTGAATAGTTATCCTAAACCTTAATATTTATTTATTTAATATTTGCTTGGCTTGGAGCATTTGTCACTTGTACTTGACAGGAGGCATTTACAATATTAGGGAAGGTGAACTGGGGGTTACTTGTCCATGTAAAGTATTTGCTGGCTGGACATAATGCTTGGATACTAAATTTCCTTAATATGTAAGTTGCAAGCCAAGGCATATCGATATAAAAATGGACCAGACTGAAACAGTACTGTTAGAACCAGGGTAACTCTCCTTACACATATATGACCTTAACTCTTAGTGTGTAGGTAGACAGATTTTTGTATGTAAACAGATTTTTCTCGTAGGCCACGCATCTCACATTACTCAGTTATCCTAGCTTTCTTAAATACATGAACATGGTTCTGGCACATTTTTATTTATGAAAATGGTGTAAAATTACAAACATCCAGTATTCTCATTCAGACAAAATTCCTATTACTGTGTATTCTGTTTCAGTATCTTGTCTGCTTTTATACTTCAAGAATAAATTCAGAGGTATTTTTAGTGGCACACAAGAAAACAAGCTAAGCATAAAGATTTTGTACCACTCTTAAGCATCACGACAGTGCTACTTGTGGGCCTGGCTAAATATTACTGGTTCTCCTTTACCTCAGTGTGTTCACCCTGTAGTTGGTATGTGTTAAAAATACTAGCACAGGATTTAACTATAAATTCCCTGAAATACTCAGCAATTATGCCATTATTTTCAATGGGAAAAAAAGGAAAAAAGGAATGGGCCCACTCTAGCTGTGATTGTGTTGCTTTCCCAAGTGCTCACACACTCTCTAGCAATTTTTAAGCAAAGGTAACACTATAAAAACAAGAGTCATTTGTTCTAATTGAGACAACGAATAGTCTGTACAAGATCACCACTTTATACTGCCTAGGAAACACTTACCTCAGATAAATGACCCTCTGTTCCAAATGAAATGTCTTCCATAACCTGTTAGAGATAAATTATTAAGTATATAGTAGATACATGCTATATAAACAGTATGATTTTAATGGAACTTATAAAAACCATATAGCACAATAAAAAGTTATGTAAGCTGAACAATTGCATCAATTTTCTTCACATGCATGAAAGATTTAAATTGCATTTGTAATGGGGCAGTGGCAGCCACCCAATATTTAAAACTATATTTGAATACATTTTATTAAAGCCTGCTTTGGCTTCCCACTTAAAACCCACAAGGAATACTGCCTCTAAAACTGAAGGACTAACTGTAGATTGAAACAAACTTTTCTATCAAGCTCTTGCAGATCTGTGCACCATTCAAGAGTCTACAGACTTTTTTTTTTTTGGTACAAACCCTGTAAATTATTTTGGGCAGGAGAAATGAGAGACCCCATCGATGTTTCCTATTGGTAACAAATACTAACTATAGTCAGTTCCTCCTTCAAAACTTCCTTCATTTGTGAAGTCTATGAGAAATTAGCCAATGTTTCATTGACTGGCTGAGGAGCAAAGAAATTTGATATTCCCAAAGTTTGATGCCATTGGGAAATCATTAATACTTATCACACATAGGAGTGTTATTGGTGATAAACTGAGATAGGGATATTGCTTTGGTATGCACACACACACATATATGTATATACACATAATAAAAATGCAAACTCATTAATCTGCCATAAAATCACAATTGTTACTGGATACTATTTTCAGCAATAAGTCTGAAAAGAGGTTTAAATGTCTCTTGCCTGTAATATTAATTTTCTGATTTTTGCTGCTAAATTACATGTAAGCATTAAGCTTACTGAGCTGCAACAATCCCTCCCTAAAGAGCTGGCATTTCTACCAGCAGGCACTCCACCCCAGTCTCAGAAGCAGCGGAGGGGCACTGTGCTGCACAGCTCCACATGTGGCTGTACAGTGAGGATCTGCCCACTGTGTACAAGCCAGCTGCCTCTTGCCACTGACATCCTTTCCAGCTTGGATCAATACAAGAAACACGCAAACGCTGACTTTCACTAAAGCTTAATGCTGACATTTAAAACTAAGATTAAATTTAAAATTTCCAAATTATTTTCTAAGCTCCACAAATACAGCATTAATTAAAGCTCAAATGAATGCACAGTTTATTTAGCTTTCAAAAGGCTTTGTCCTTTACACATTACAGATTTGCCTCCTGGACCACAGGCTATCCCAGTGCACAGTAATGAGTTACAGTCTGCTCACAAAGGCTTTCTTGGTGCTTGTTATCACTAAATTCTTAAAAATGTTGTATCATGTTCTGTGATAACTTCTTTTTAATGGCAGACACCACATTAAATATTTTTTCATGATGGTCCATTTGGTATCACTTTGACCTCAGTGCCTTTTAAAAACTTAATCACATAAAGGCTTTACAATTATTGAACATTTTCCCAACACCAGAGTTATCTTCAACCGACCCCAAAACATCATCCCAGATGGCCAAACTGAAGTATGTGGAGAGGAAAAGACAGCAGGCCTTACCCTTATCCCTGTTCTCTGCTTCCTTTATGATGAAAAAGTGAGAAATTATCTACAAACAGTTTTGATGGGACAACTACCAAAAATGCTGACTTACAGAAGGTAAAACTACTGAATTTTGGATTTTACCTTGTAACTTTAATCACCTCAATTTTCTTGAAATCTAGTAGGTGTTTCTTTCCTTCATAGTGATTAAGAGGGAGCACTGCACAGCATGCCAGACAGCAGAAGAAGAAAAAAGGATAGGTCAGGAACTCAAGCCTGCAGGTGCACACATACCCATGTTCATCAGGTTACTTGCTGTTAGGGAGGTCCCAGCACACACAAATTTCTGAGTTTATTAGTTATCACTGGTGGTTTTGCTGTTTTTAAAAGCTTTTTATAAAAGCTTTTGCTTACACATACATTATCAAGAAGCAAGAAAATAAAGCAAGATATTATAAGGAGTGGAATAAGCAGGCATTAACGTCTGAAGAGAAATGAAATGGTACTGTATATTTTAGAAATCACCCAGATATGCATCTAACCATGTGGTAATGATCATTGCAATTTCCACCTCACTCAGTTTAAAAGCATGGAACATTTGTGGGATGAAAACTGAAACCTTTAATTCTTCAGAGACTTAGAAGAAAATCAAGCCCAAATAGTCACACTACAACTAAAATGATGGGACACCCTAATTTCAACAACACTGCTACAAGCTGGAAAGTACACACTCATACGAGAATTCAAGAATCTATATGAAATACATTAGACAAGCTGACTTTCATATGACTGAGGGCAGCAATTTTGTCTGCAACTTTGCTCCAGTGTGTTTTTAATACTATAGTCTAATGAGTTATCTGCAACTGAGAGAGGCACCTCTTATTTAAGTCACTCAGAGTGGTTCACAGGACAATTTTTGCTGGACCCACTATATTTAGTTTTCACGAAAACATCATTAATGATGTTTCAACAAGCTGAGCTGCCAATGCATCTGATTTTCATCCCTAGTTAACAGTCAGTGCTATAAAGGAAGCCTGATTTATTGAATTATTTTGGGATGCCAGTCTACCACATAAAAACTGGGGGAAAAAAAAATCAGCAGTGTCTTAGAAAACACAGTTATGAAAGCTATAAAATAACTGTTGACAGTTAATAAACCTGTGCTCACATGATAGCAAAATAACAAACTTTCAAAGAATTTATACCTTACATAGTTTTATACCAGAACTTGTCATATTTTATGATTTAGTGAAGATATTTAATTAAAAATGATAAATGGCCCCTCTACAAAGTAGTATCTGAGGATCTAAGAGAAGGGCTCTTTCATCTATTTTGCTTTTCTTATTATTGTTGCTTCTTACTTGTTTTTTTTTTTGCTTTCTAAGGAAACCTATAGACTAAGATACAGTTATGTGCAAGAAAACTATTTATAGTACACATCAACAAAACCAATATTTACCAGGCACTAGTGCTTAGCTCTATATGACACAATAAATAACTGGAGAGCTTCATTTATAGAATTCCACTGTAAAGTCAATCAATCACCTGGGGATGAAATGTACTTTCCAAGGCATATATGCACATATGCTATTATCAGCCTTTCATGAATTGTCTTGAAGGAATTAATTCAATAACCTCTACGTACAAAGAACACGACTCTTTCCTTCTGCTTCAGTGGCCAATGGTGCTCTCTAGAAATTCCCTAATGGGGAACAGAGGTTGTAACACAGTTGAAGAAGACAGTCATTCCAGAAACATGGCAACTACAGTAAGCTGCTCCTCTCACAGGGACACCACAACCTTGTTAAATAATATGAAACCACATATTTTGACAAATATATGCTTTTCTATTAGGTATCCTCACTTGCTGATAAATGGCTATGAAAAGGTTCCCTGCTAATGTACAATAATAAGTTTTTCCATGGAAGTCATATAAATGGCTAAATTGACAGAGTAAGCACCACATCACTTTTTTTTTTCTCTTCCCACAAATATTGAATTATTTTTAAATAAAAAATACACTACCATATAACAGAGCACTTAAATGCTTCAGAAGTGGTTTGTTTTTCAAGTCCATTTACAAATCAAGATGGATTTTTTTCTTGCACTTCAACATGTTCAAAACCAGAAGTTAGCATTATTTGTGTCAGGTTTTTTTGTTTGCTTCTATATTCTGCCTTGTGATAAAGTACTAAGAGATGTTAGGGAATAATGTGTTACGGCTCTTCTCTAAAAGTTTAGATACTGCCTGTCACTTCTAATGAGATCCTATCAGTTTTACAACCTAAGGCATTTTGTGGGGGGGAAAACTTCCATACTCCACAACAACGAAAAAATCTCTTCTCCTGAAGGTATAAAAGCAGGCAGACCAACCCTAATTCCAGAGCCAGAACACAGCCGATATGCCAGGGCAGTTTCATTGCTGCAGTGGGTTTCAGTCATCAGTGACACATACCTTTGCCTCAGCGGTGAAGGCTGCAGGCAGCACTGAAGCAGAGGAAAGCTTGAGTAAGCCATGATGAAACACAGCTGTGTTGCTCAACTCCTTCAAAAAACTGGACAATACATGAACTGTCTCATACCAGCAAAATTGCTTCCTTGTTTGCTTTCAAGTGTATCAGTCCTAGGAGTGCTTTAGGAACTCCTAAAGGAGTACCTCCACAGGTCTTTCCCTGATGGACATTTTCATGTTTATACATCAGCTTCTGAATGGATTTTAACATATTCTCAAAATTCTCAGGATACCAGGATAGGTCAGATCCCAGGCAAAGGCATTTATACCACAAAGTTAAAGCACCTTAGGTGAAGAGCTGAAATTAGTGGGTAGTCTTCCTAAATTCCCTCTATGGCTGATAGAGACACAGAAGAGATTATCGAAAAGCAAGCTCAAAAGAGGAGCTGAATTGGAAGCACTGCAAATACACTTTCCTGTTCCATTTGAGATATGGGGAACCATCCCTCAAGTCCTGCACACCTCTCCAGAACCAGAAGTCACCTCACTTCAGCTGCCCAGTTGTCATTCTTGGATAGCAAGGTTGATTTCCAGGGAAACGATCTGGACTTGCAGGGGTGAAATAGGTGATAGTCTATAGCACAAATATCAGGAGTGCTACAGAAACAGTCACAAAATCCCAAACACTCCAGAGCCTCTAAGCACTTTTGAAAGAGGAGCACAGATTTCCATAACCAACAGAACTCCTCATATTAGCTCAGCACACTGATAAAACATATGATAAGGGAGCGATGGGAGTGGAATCAAAACCAAGCTGACCATTTCTAATAAAAATGTTCTCCAGGTGAAGTCAGTCTGTAAACCATTTGCCCTGGGAAATGACTGCAAGAACTACTGAAGGCCAGTATAACACCGGAATTTTACTAACAAGAGGAGATTTTACAGTAAGATAAGGGTCTGCTTTCCACTAAGTCTCAGCCAGTATTAATGCAAAACTAGGCATCAGATTTCAGAGCAATCCACAGTTCAATGGCTCTTAACATCAGATGCAATTAAGCATAATTTAAATTTTTTTCAACTTAATTCCATGGTAATAAAACCAACAACTGCTGTTGGAGGGTCTTTTTGTCACAGTGGTGCTGTTGGGTGATGAGGCTTTTTTAACAACTTGTTTACCCAGGCAGTACAGTTAAAAGACTATTAGACAGTGGTTGATTTTTCAAGCAAGGATGGCATTGCAGATCTGAGCATGAAAACTTAAAAAGAAATTTGTCAAACTTTCTAAGCCTCATGATTTTTTCCTCCTTTTAATATTTGTTGGATGCTGTAAGCCAATTAGCATCTATTAGCTCAGAAGCCTTTGACCATTTCACTAAGGGAGGAAAACTAACTCTCTCCTCATGTCAGCTAACAATGATCCATGCAAAGAAGTCAGCAGAACCTACTCAGAATGAAACTCATCAGTGAGATGAGGAACAACTGATAATTTTGGTTATATACTTAATAGTTTGTCCTTTAAATCCTCATGTACATTCTGTATTTATTGCCTGAATAATTTCTGCATTTTAAAAAGACTGATAAAAGGAAAAAGGGTTGAAGGGCTCCTGAGAAGCTAATAAGCTATTTTATTCATGTCCCAGATTGGAAGCCAGATGTTAAGTTCATACTTAACCTGCCCTGCTGACCCATCACCAAGATGCAACTCCTTCTCTCAAAAGGAAAACCAGCAGTATCCCTTGAAATGCAGCTGCAGACTATTTCAGATACCTCTTTCAGCTCCCTGTGTTTGCGGCAGGAAACAGCACCCCACTCTGTGCCCTTTAGAAAGTGACCTTCTTTTCTTTTTTCAGAATCAGGTGGGACATCAGCAGTCATCTCCAACTCATCCATTTGGTTCTCTTCTTCCTCAAAAACACAGCAACTGGTTTCTTTCAGCTGAAACCCTCGGATCAACAGCTGACAGGCCTCCAAGTCAGCTTCCCACACTCTTTGGAGCAGCTGGCTCCCACAGCTGAAATAAAAGCCAAAAGAAAATAAAACTGCAGTTCAGGGAGAATAGTTGCTATTTCAAGTAACAGCTGGGGTAACTGCTTATTATAGACAGAAAAATAAAAACAACCAAAAAACCTAAATACCTCAAATACTCCCACAGAGATAACACTGCTATATCAAACTGAAAAGCAATAAAATTACTGCCCTATTATGAAGTCGATGATGGAAAAACCTCCTTGGGTTAAGATGTTGCTTCCAACGGTACGGCAAACACCGGCTACATGAGACTTTCTTCTGTTCAGACACAGGTTTGGGGGTCTTGCCATCATAAACAGAGCTTCCTTCACACTGTCAGATACACGGGCCTGTCATCCTGCAGCCATGTGGCTTTGCTGAATTTGTTGTAGAAGATTATATGTGAACAATCACACTACTTACCACATTAAATCAGCTCTAATTTTTGGAAAATACATATGCTAAATTTCTTATTAGACGAAAGTCTCCTTGCTTCAGCACTTGTGAATCAGATTAGATTAAACCACAATAGTCTCCCTTTTCTTCAGGCTTATACTTTTGAGTGTTGTCCTTATCTCTTACTAACATGCTTTGGTTTCCTTCCACTTCGTTATGCCACCAAAACAAAACCAGAAGTATTAGCAAATTCAAAATACCAAACATCTACAAACTTTTCATCCATTAATCATCTCTCAGACATGTGCATTGCAAATAACGCTCCTGAGATCCTTCCAAGAGTTATTTCCACCTGAAATAAATGGGGATTCTTAGTGTAGATAGCTCTTCAGAACTGAATACTAACATCACACTTTTTAAGTGATGTGGTCACATCTCCATTTCACACATGTTGTCTCTAAGGAACCAAATGAGTAGATTGCCTGCTTCAGTATAGCAGATCAGTGGCAGAGCCTGGGATGGGACTCAGAAGCAACTATTCCCATGGCAATACACACTTCCAGACAGATTTCAATGTTAATAACTGCAATTTTTTTTTCACTGTTCTTTCTCAAATTCTATTATTTACTATATAATTGTGAGAAATTATAAGTGATTTAAAAGAAGAAAAATAACAGTTTGATTTTAACTTTTCTGACTAAACTAAATACCAGCTTATCATTTATCCCAAATGAAGGATAAAGGAGCTGCACTTCTCACAATGAGTTCATTAATCTAACACAAGTATGTTTTTAACTCCACGAATTCTACAAGATGCCAAGCTGTAAAAATCACACAGCAATATACTGAGACTGAGAGCAAAATCAGGCTTCAGAAGCTGAGCTATTTGATCTGTGCTTAAGAATCAGTATATATGTTTATTGAAGGCATAATGCAGCATGAGGTCCACAAATTGGTCTCCCCCAAGGAGTTCAAAGTATCACTAATTAGAAAGGGAAAAATGCTTCGCTGGATTACATGTCTGTGTTCCATCCAGGTAGCATTTCACTTAGCAAGCCAGAAAAATAAAATAACCCCCACTGTTTCTCTACTTGTCAATCACATTATCATAGTTACACAGTCAAAACATTTTCCTGCAGACATACATAAGCTCATTTACTTGCTTTTTGAAAATGTTTGTTTGCATCTATATATGGCTTATTATTAAAGGCTAAAAAACACTCTAGAGACCTAAATCAGAATTTGCAAAGGATAACTTGTTTTGGCTATTTAATTTAATGAAGAGCTTATTGACAAATTTAGGGCAGAGATGGTGATGTATGCAGGATTTCACAGTGGGGAAAATGAACAGCATGCATAATAGTACAGCATAAGGGTGCTTGGGCTGCTGTTATTTGGCCATGACTCAGCGCACTGGTCAATGTGGGTTTGTCTGTGTTTAAGTTTTAAACACATTTTAGTAATCAGCAATTACTGAACCTACTGCTAACAGATGGCTTTTGTTTGAAGGCCATCATGGTTTTATCATGGTATTTGTAAAACCCTGATACGTCTTGAACTAAGATGCTAAGATGTTACGCTGAACTTTTCAACTAAAATCAGTGAATGCACATTCATTTAGATACTCTGAACATATCTAAGCCCAACATATCAAGGCTCCACCTTTTAGTCCGTATTTTGGAATTCAGTGCGTTGAAATATTTTTCAAACACACTTTTGGAATGAAAATTACTTTAAAGCTGCAAATAGCTAACACAGAAACACATTCCAAATTATTATTAAAAATTATGTTGTCCCCAGCATGCAAAAAACCTTAGCTTTTACATCAGGTGTTAAAATTAAACTCAACTGAATTTCAGAGTTTGGTTTATTCATTTTCAGTCCACACTAAAAGTGCATTTGCAGTCTCCATGAAGCCTCCATGGGTGGCTGTACTGAAGACAGTGAGATTTTTCAGGTATGAAATGTTTCAAAATGATGGATCGAGTCTGGATGAGATTTTACATTATTCCTACACTTATAAATATTTCATGATGTAGCAACACCTCCAGGTGTTATATGCCTGCCTGTATATTACTAAAGTGGCATATGTGGCAAGTTCAGTGAAGGTGTCTGGAACAGTCTGCTGGAATCCACAACAAATCACAGTCCATCAACCATTTACACAGGCACAAAGCATACCTTAATCACCTACTGATTCTGAACTGCCAAGACTCAGAGTGCCGAGTTTTGTTCCAACACCAAACACATTACAATGATGGCCTTTCACTCAAGGCAACTTCGAAGTTCCAAACAATCAGCAGAGCTAGGATACAGAAGAGAATGTTCACAGAAACACAGTGGACTGGACACCGCATGTTAGTTACAGTACAACAGTTTAATTAGTTACACAAGTAACTGATTAATCTAAGTGGTGTCAAGAACACTGAGGCATCACAGTGAATGAGTATTTTAAGGGTTTGTGGGAGGTCAATTAAACACGTCATTAGATATCCAAGATCTCCATCCTTTCCCAAAGGAATCATGTAAGAAACATAAGAGATGCTAGTATAAGAATACAATGGGCAAGTGATTGACACCAATGTGGTTTAACATCTATAGAGGAAAGTCAGTATTTTCATATTAAAAAAAAAAATATGGAGTAGGGAGTGAAAGACTGTGAACAGCCCTGACACTGGAAGCTAGTAGTTAGTCTTGATGAGACAGAACAGAGGGAGTCAATGGAGAAAAACAAAGTGAAATGGAAGAAAAGACAGAAGTGCTCATTTTGAATGAATGAGAGTAGCGCAAGACTACTTTTGTCAAGTCATGGCCAAGGAAATTGATGGTGAAGTAAGTGAGATGCAAGACTCTACATGAGTAATTTTTTAGCTGCATGGATAGCTAGGGCAGGTTTTACCTCAAGGATACCATGCAGAAAGAATCTACAAGAGCAGGCCTAAGCTGATTTGAAGAATGGCTGAGACATCCACAGCAACATAAAAGGACGCAGCAGACAGAATTCTGCATTAGGTCAAGTTGATGATGATGATGAAAGAGCTGTCAGAGAAACAAAGCTATTTACGGACAGGAGGAAATGGATGTGGACCAGAGAGGCTTATCCTTGAGTTCTCTTCATGAAGTGGCAATTGACACTGTAATTGCAGTTGCCTTTACTAAATCTCAAGTAGTTTTATAGCAAACATGACTAGGGTAAAAGGGTAAAAGGAAACTAGAGGGTATCTTCCCTTCCCTTGTGATGTTGGTTGAAATTCATGTCAAGAGACATATCCAGCAAGGGTTCTCTCGCTCTCTTGAGCTCCAAAGAACATTGCTCCTCTGCCTTTTGACGAGATTCTGGGAGGTATCAATGGGGGCTCTCTATGGCTCTCAGCACAACATTATTCTAAAGCTATTTATAGTGCTAACTGGAACTACAAGAACATGACTTTTCTTTATTGAGGGCTCTGCATACATACAAAAGGCACATTCAGTTCCTGAACATCGTGGTCTAAATGAAAACATGCCTCTGTAAAAATAGTCAAAAGATTTTATATTAAAAGCTATTTAAAAAAAAAACCCAAACCAAAACAAAGTTCTGCAAAACCTCCTCAAAAGCACATTGAAATCAACACAGGAAAATGTCATTACTTGTAAATCTCATCATTTATAGTTTTCAGGAATGTCCCTTGGTGAGTGAATTGTTACAAGTGGTTTACAACACCCTAAGGTCAACACTGTGTGTTGATAAGATGATGTTGCTTATTTCAAGGGAAATCCCTGTAAGAACCCTTACATTGAAAGCCAAGAGAGTGAGACTGAAGCTAAAAGGTTATGCAGTAAGACAACTATTCAGAAACTGCATAATCAAAAGGTAACTTAGGAGGGGAGATCAACCATCACTAAGAAGAGATATTCCAGATGACTTCCTTTTAATAGGTGAGCCATGTAAAGGTGCAGATTCAGGAAACTATGTACTTATGTTCTCCCAATACCTGGCACATATTTTAACTCTGCATTCACTGACCCTAAAAGCAGTTTTCTCTGACAAAAAAAAAGCAAACAAAATGCAATAAAAATAGTCTGGCAGAAACAACAGGGATTTTCATTATGACAATTAAAATGACAGGAAACTTTGGAGGCTTGCATAAAACAGCAATGTGAATCAAACGACTTTGTTCCATGTCCCCATTCTTTATTAAACTATTGTACAAACTAGGGAAAGTTTTTCTAAATTTTGGTCACTTGCTTCTATTTATATTTTGCACCACAGGGAAGGAATGAGCTCTTCTCACTCAACATTTAGCAACTTCTTTGTTTCCTTTTCTTAAGGCAATAGCTGTGCAGTGAACAAAGGAGGCAAGCAAAAGAAAATATCCTCTAATGATACTTAGAGGAAAAAAGGTAACAGTATTGCTTCACTCCTAGCAGAGTCTCACCTTTTTATTTGATTCATCCTATTAATTCACAGTCAGGCATTAATAACTCTTCCTATATGTAACAAGTATTTACTACTTCAGAAATATGCTTTACTTCTTTATTTAAAATAATAGAAGTTTCTGGCCTGATCAGCTCTTGTTCTTTAACCTTGGCTGTTATATTTTAAGATGCCAACAGCCAACCTGTGGAACACATCAAGTAATACAATGTGCCAATCAGTGGCTCACATGAGGCTCTGGGGGAAGTAGGCACATAATCCAGTTTTCCCCACCTGACTGGTGTGCAACGACAGATTGATAAGTGAGAAAATACAAAGAAAATGTGGACTCTACCAAAACAGCAAAACTTTTGTTTCCCCTTGAGGCACCTGCACAGTAGAAAGTCACCTTCCCTAAACAGCTGAAATCAAAACCTTTTTTTTTTCCACCCCCTTCTTGCAAGTCTCCCTAATCCTATAAATGCCTTCAATATAATCTCAATTTCACAATTCAATTCCTTGCATTATGTCTCTCTTCTCCATTCTCCACAGGAGCCAAAAATCTCATGAATTGACTTCATATGGTTCCAATTGTGTGGTTGCCTCCCAGTGTGGGAGACATTCCTCCTACTCCCTTATTTCAAAGCACACTGATAACACTTGTTTGCTGCTCAGCACTATTGTCACGTTTCTCCATGTGAAAACAAGACTCACTCCCAGAAAGAGACTCCACATATACCCTTGTCAGATAACAACCTACTCTACCCTGGAGACTAGCTAAAACTCACAGGCAAAGTCTGAAGCTTGCAGTACTTTTCCCTGGCACAAGCAACAGCAACTTGCTTCTCCAACCTTGCCTTCTCCTTTATAAAACATACAATAATCTCTACAAAAGAGCAAGTAGCTCTCCCTCTTTATCTAGTGATGTTTCACCCACTAGAGAATATTGTGGACCAGAATCACAGAAGCCCAAGAACACAGTCCTCACAACCCCCATATAACTTCCAGACTTTTAGATCTTCAACACCTGAAAAATTTGCTCTGGGCTGACTTTTCTAATATCTGTACTTTATAGCCATAGTCAAGATCTCTGCACATCAGTCCTATCCAAAAGACATCCAGCGCACCCAGACAGGACATGACAGTGCAGCACAGAGGTGTGGACACCACTTCCATGCAGCTGGAAGAATGGGTGATGGCAGTGGCTCTGCTTTCTACAGCATCCCGGGAGCAGAGGCAAATGTGCAGAAAGGGGCAGATTTGAGGAAAAAGGTGAGCAGAGCCTCTAAACCAGCCCTCAGTGTGGTGGCTATGGCATCCACATCTCAGGACAGAGTAAATCTGGAGGTGCAGTAGGCAGAGTACCTGGAGCCAGATATCCAGTGTCCTTGTTGAGTGATCTAACCTCTACAATATTGCTTTGGAACACCCACCACAGTCTTCTAAGTTGTGTTGGGATTAGGTGCTCTCTCTTCTTGGCTTGGTGAGCAAAAAGAAGAGCAACAGTTCAACTCCTTCCTTGCTCACATCTGCCAAATTTCAGACAAGTCCTGGTGGAGAACCCCAAATACATTCAGACACCTGCTCATCTGAGGTATTTAACACTGTAGACACCCTATGCCCAGTATAGAAAACACTTAGAGAATGGAACCGAAGTGTAACACTACGTTGGAAAGAAAAATGCCATGCTGGAAGGCAACCACTCAAACACTGCACAGCCTTCTTCAGACAGCTGCTGCCTGTTGCATGGCCCTTGCTTATTTCACATCTCTGCTTGCCCACGTCTGAACTTTCACTCTGGGAACAGTGTATTTCTGTGAGTCTGGGAGCAGGGGCAACCCTTATAGGTCTTTATCCTCCTTTCAGTTAAAAACTTAACCCTGTTCTTCACTGCCTCTATTTTCTCCCCCACTTTGTTCTGTTACCCAGAAGGTAAACCTGCCATTCTATTACTTGTGGTAGCTCCAGGTACTATCTTTAGACAAAGACATTTTGTATATATGCATAATGAGGCTATACCACCAATTCTATAAATTGTATAGTTAAGGAAAAAGGGTAAACATTCTATTATGATGGCTCCTAAGATTTCTAAGGAATTTTCTCACATCTCACAAAAGCTATTTACTACTTGAACTGACTTCATATTTCTTAAAAAAACTCCTTTCCATGCAGAATTTTTCATGGAAAGAAGCTAATAACAACAAATAAGAAATAATATTCACGTAAAAATACATGGCCCCTCACAGTAATCTCGGTAAACAAAAAACCAGAATAAATATATATCTGCCAGTGTTTTCTGCCAAATGTGTTTTTAAAAATTAAGCTTATAAATTATACTCATTATCCACAAATTTTTCCACTCAGTGAAACATTACCTACTGCATCCACTGAAAGTTTAGCACTGAAATCTAAAACCAGTCTGCTAAGAAGTGACATCTTCTCAAAAAAACCCCACCCTGAAATGGCAAATTAAGGACAGAACTATCACCTTGAATTTCATGTGGAATGTACATATTTTATGTCTGTTTTTTCTTTCCTGAAAGGCCTGTTAAAAACAGTATTTCTAGTGCTTAAAACCAACAATAGACATTTGATTAGTGTTATTTAAAAACAACATACCACACAATACCAAACAATACTTTTGTCATTTTCTCTTCAACCCTCCAGCCATTTATTTTACCTGGTGCAGAACTTTAATCATGGGCTGTCATCTTTTTACCAATATTCAGTGTCACTGTGTTATACTTAAACTATCTCCACTGGAAACACAAAATGATAGACTGCTGCAGCTGATGGTTTTCACTTTGATTCTTAACACAGGGTGGATGCAGGAAGGGGACTAACATGCCAAAGGCAGGAAATTCAGTAATTTACAAGGGAAGAAGCATCTTATTGAGAGCATTTATAGTTCAACTTCATCCCTATATTTACTTTACAGTTTATTTTTACTATATTACCTAATCTAGAATGTAAAAATTTACTACCTGCTTTCAGGGCTATTTATTTCTCTTTAAAAAAAGGAATGGTCCTCTGCCCTTACCTCCACTGAAACACGTATTACAGATAATCTATTCTAAGGATAAAAAACTTAACTCTGATAGATGAGGAGAAAGCTACCAGGGAATTTTTATTAAGCAGTTCACATAAAGCCAGCTTCTCAACCGTAGTTTATCATTCACCTTACTCATAATCTGATAAAACACCTTCAAGTTTGGTACTAACTCTGATAATACAGTCTGTACCCTGCTTGTCTTTGGCTCCTGCAATAACAGCAAAGCCCCACAATGTCATTAATTTTGGCTGGATAGGAATTGCTGGAATGAGACTTTTTTTCTGCACTACTCAATATATGATCCCAAATTAGATTTAAAGGAGAGGTATGAATTAGGCCCTGATTTTGAAAAACATGCGTCTCAATATCTACGTATTCATCTAAGCTCTGTTCAGCTGAGCTGCTACACAAGCTTCAATACTTTCTTGAGCTCGAACCCCAGAAAGCATCCAACTCCTAGTGACCTCCACTGAAACGGAAGTCATTCAGTGGCTTTCAAAGTCACCACCCGTTCTAATCCAAGAGAATATATTTGTTTCTAAAAGTATGCCACAGGAAGAAAGCACAGCATTTGCATTGAGGCCACATTCTCAGCTGCCACAAATCCACACTGCTGCAATAGCAGCAATGGCTATTTATACCAAGAGAAGAATGTGTTCTTATTGCAAAGCAATTAGAACAATGAGCCTGATCTCTTATTGCTTATTACATTCTCTGACCACAGTGCTAGGAAGCACATAGAAGGAATTCACAGTTCTCCTATCATTTTTATTCACCTCTGTTCTCTGTATAAAACAGTTTAAAATATACTTCTCTCTCTGAAAGGTTGAGAGATTTAGACTTTCAGTGTCAAGGGAATTTGGGAATGTGAATCATCCTGTGTACCACTGACCAAGCAGGAATTAAGCATACGTCATGATTAAAAAACAGGGCAAAGAAATAACCTTTTAGAAGAGGTACAATTGGGAGAGATGATGTATTGTCATCATGTAGGAATGTACCTTGAAATTCAACTTTTGTAATCGGGAAGACACACCTGGAAAAAAGAGAGTGTTGGCCAAATACTGATGTCAATAGCCACGTGCTTACGGAGTTCCTCTGAAACATCCATGGGCACAATATGACCTGCTGTAGTTGCGGAGTCATATAAGTTCAGCAGCCAAATCCTGTTCTGGATCAAAAAGAGCAAGACGGAAAGGGCAAGGTCTACAGATCCTCCCTGGCTGGACCCTGCTAGCTACAAGAAACCCTGCACTGCTGCTGACAGCGCACTTAAAATTGCTGGGCCACACGTGTCTCCCCAGACTAGCACAGTATGCTCCCAGTAGTAAGTACGGTAATTAATTAAAACTTCCAAATGCTAGCAGGAAAGACTGTCCCAGTTGCATGCAAAATAGAGCTATCCTGCGTCTTCATACTCAGGCTATGCAGATGGCAATACTTTATTTCCTACTTGTTTAATTATCATCAAGTTTCTATCTAATTGACCAGCCAGGGCTTTGTGCGAAGTATCATCCAAAGACAGAACAGGAGGATTTAGCAGCACCACTGGACAGCAGGCAGATGGCATCAGGCATCCATCCTCATATTGACTGCTCTACACCCATTACTACTGTTGATGGCAACCTCACTCAAGACAGATGACAAAGCCTCTGTAATTGCACAAACTGGCTTCAAATCTTGTCTTCAGGGATGCATTGGAAAAGAGTAGCAGTAGGAAAATACACATCCACCTCTGAACACTTCTCTTGCCAAGTGTTCAGAAGGGAGCAGCTCTTTTTCACTACACATATTCACTTACATGCAGCCACCAAGAGCACCTGGTAAGAGAGCAAAAGCTTAGTGCCATGGACCCAGAGGTGACAAACAGCTTGGCCATCCCTCCCTCCCCTCACAGAGTCACATCTCCACAGCTAAGATGGGTTGAGGTTTGCATGAAATAAGCTCACAGAGAAGTCAAGAGCATGGCAGAGCTGGGCAAGGCACAGGTGATGTGGAAGGGCAAAGAAAAGCACTTTGAAGAGTTTACAGTTATTTTTCTCAGTAAGACTGGGAAAAGTCCAAAAAAATTACTGGAAACAGTCCTCTGTGTAAAGGGATACTTTTTATCAATTTCTCAAACTCAGTCCCTAGTTTTCAGACTGCCTCTCACCTAATGCTACTATATCCTGCTGCACGTTTTCCTTGTTATTTGAAGGGAATGATGAAATCACTGTCCTTTAGGTTGACAGTGTCCAAATTTAACTCCTCAGCAGCTACAGCACACTGCAAATACATCCTTATATTGCTGATCATGGATCTTCTTTTCAGACTCTCTCTGAAAATTCTAGGATGAGGTCAGTGACTGAACACTCTTTATGAAGCACAGTGGAGCTGTTATAAAAAATATTATGTCATAGCCAAAGCATTTTTGCATAGGAAATGGAAAACTATTAAAAGCAAACCACCAAAGCTCATTGTATCAATCTTCCGTTCATTAATGTAAACATATATTAGGACCAATATCTTCCAGAGAAACTGTATAGGCTTCCAGGTCAAAAAGCCAAGAACCTAGTCCTGGGAAAGAAGAAGGATGTATGACTGCTGTCAGTCATGGTAGACATTGATTCATAAAATGGGATCCTCTCCACATTGACAAGTATCACTAATTAACAACAACACAAAATTATTAATATTAATTTTAAACTCTTAGTAAAATTCATATAATTCAAGCAAGAAGAGCACAAGAGATTAGGGGAAAAGATAAGAAAAATTTTACTTCTGCTCCAAAACAGGGAAATCTCAGCACACCAAAGCAGCAAAGTGATACAGAGTTACTTACTCTTGACAAGGCAAGAGTTTGCAGCAGAGAGCACTACTGTGTGTGCTGGTTTTAGCCAAGGTAATTTTCTTCACAGTGGCTGGTATGGGGCTGTGTTTTGGATTTGTGCTGAACACAGGTTTGATAATATTGAGATGTTTTTGCTATTGCTGAGCAGGGCTTACACAGAGCCAAGGCCTTTTCTGCTTTTTGTACTGCCCTGCTTCCATGGCAAGCAAGTTAGGGGTGCATGGAAGTTGGGAGAAGACACAGCTGGGACAAGTGACCCAGGCTGACCAAAGGGATATTCCAGACCACATGACATCATGCTCTACATATAAGTGGGGGAAGAAGGAAGAAGTGGGGCATGTTTGGATTGATGGCATTTCTCTTCCCAAGTAACTGCTGTGTGTGATGGGGCCCTGCTCTCCAGGGGATGGCTGAACCCCTGCCTGCCCATGGGAAGTGGTGAATTAATTCCTTGTTTTGCTTTGGTTGTGTGTGTGGCTTTCCTTTCCCTATTAAACTGCCTTTATCTCAACCCTCAAGTTTTCTCACTTTGACCCTTCCTGTTCTCTCCCCGATCCTGCTGCTGGGGGAGTGTGAGGGGCTGTGTGGGGCTTGGCTGCTGGCTGGGGTTAAACCACAGAACGTGACACTAATGAATTTCAGCAAAGTGTTGAACTCCAGCTTTGCAGGCATGACTGACCAGCACCAGAACAATGCAGCATAAGAACAGGGCATACAGAATAAAACAAAATCCTAACAAAATACACAATTACTAACCAGATAGAGAGGCTGTGAACTTTCATCACATTTCCTTTTCAAGCAAGGGCAATACTTTCTGTTTTTATAAGGGGAGACCCAGCCTTGCCCTCTGACAATTTTTGCTATGCTAAGAATAAAATGAATGGAAGACAAAGAGCCTAGAGGGTAGGAGGGCAAGATTTTCCATGAATAAGCAGCAAAATCCCCTGTCACCTTGTCTTTGACAACGCTGCACACTAACTTCTGAAGTTAATTCAGTAACTTGGAAAAGACCCTGGATGAAACCTGAATTAATATGGACAGGGAGTTAGTAAAGGCTGATCAACCATGTGCTTTGCTTTTTCTAAAGCTCTGAGGCACTGGAAACTGGCCTCAAATCTGACCTCTTTTTTTT
>VZRQ01006258.1:1162815-1227910 GCA_013397975.1 Machaerirhynchus nigripectus
TGTTTTATATATATATATATATGGGGGAAAAAAAGACAAAAGACAATAATTTCTGAGTTTTTAATTCTTGCGCCCTTCTTCACTTATCATCTCCTATAAAAGCCAAACAGTCTTTAAAAAAGATGTTATATGTAACACATACAGATTGGTGTAGTACTAATTGTCTACTAGAACTTAGAATGAAAAAGTAAATTTTGTGTTACCTCCCATTCCCCCAGAGTATTGTGGGGCCCAAAAGCCTACACATCTCCCTCCACACCTTAAACCAGCACATGGTTCCTTCGGATATAAAACAAAATTATCCTCCCCTTGTAGCAAAAAATTCATTTTATTACTGCAAATTCAGAAGATTCTTGCTGCTGCCATAAAAGACGTGGTGGGTTCCATCGATGCAATTATCTCCTATCTTGTGGACACCACAGACAGAAATAGTACTGGGGGTGTTTTTTGGTTTGGTTTTTGCTTTGTTTGGGGTTTTTTTTAATACATTTTCTCACTTGGTAAAGGAAGTAGATTGCATTCTTTGCCCTCCATTTTTATTGCTTGTGCAATATGCATTTCATCTATAGATAGGTATTAGTTTTGCCAGGGCTGAAAGACAAGTTCAAGGCTGGGAATTAAGAGTTCCATCCTGGTACAGACATGAGTTTATCAAAGGATCTCCACTAGCACATGGCAGCAGATAACGCTGATGAGAAAATGCACATTATGCTGCAGAAACATGATTAGAAGCTAATCTGCTGCACTTCTATAGAGATGACTTCCTCTTCCACACCCTGTGGGCATTAGCTACACTTTCCACAACCAGAAAAGAAAGGCATAGTGAAGATTGTCCCCTTTCCTCCATACCCAGTTAATCTAGGCTAATCCACTTCTGTGAAGCAATACCATCAAATTTCTTCTG
The DNA here is from genome assembly GCA_013397975.1 of Machaerirhynchus nigripectus. Classification (NCBI taxonomy): domain Eukaryota; kingdom Metazoa; phylum Chordata; class Aves; order Passeriformes; family Dicruridae; genus Machaerirhynchus; species Machaerirhynchus nigripectus. The sequence continues at coordinate 1,163,720 of VZRQ01006258.1, forward strand.
ACATTATTTAAATTTACTAAGAGCTTCCAAGGTACTATACTTTGTCAGGAAACTACAAACATTTTCAAATATATTGCAAGTGATTGTGAAGACAATAAGGATACTTAATGAGAACCTGCAGCGTGGTCATGCAGCCTAAGACAGCTTGAAAAGCAATCTTTTGTTTTAAAGTGTTTTAAAGGTGAGAACAGGTTTTCTGCGAAGAAAGTGCTTTATTGTATTCCTACAATCCAACTTCCCCCTGCTCCATGATACACAAAGGAGAGAGGCAAAAATAAGTGTCCTAAGGGATAGAGTTGGAAACCAAGGTAAGAATAATATACACAAAGTGGAAATGAGACAAGTCCAAGGAAGGAAGACAGAGGAGACACAGTAAAGGAAAGAGCAGGAGGAGAATCAGAAAGTCCCCTTTCTAAGAATGCTAACTTCAAGACAGGGCAATTAAAGAACAGGAAATACAAAAGCACACAACATTTAAAGCAGAGGGGAGAAAATAGAGCAAGAAAGAGATTAAATTTTTATTCTTCGATAATTGGATTCCCCACTGTGAAACTTTCCAAAACTACTAAAAAAAGATGTATCTCTCAAATAAGATTGGGCCAATATAGCAACCAAAAAATCACCTGCAATTTATTAACTGATTTATTAACAAATTTATTAACACACTTAGCAGTTTGCTTTTCTTTATTCACAGTTCCTTTTATTTGTGAGTATTTTGGGCAAGTAAACTTCCCTCACAACAAAAGTACCAAAAGATCAGTGGGATCTTGCCAAATTTCCCCTCCCCTATAGAAATCCATTTAAAATGCTACTTTTCTTCACAAGTTCCTATGTTCTTATTACCAGTTACATGGCTCAAAGTGATAATCCTTCAATTCATGGTATCATAACCTTTCCACAGCAAAGTAGGTAGTATGAGAAGAGCTGCTGTTTTCAGGCTGGAAAAGAATATCAGGAAAAGATGAGCCTTTAAGAAACAATAGTCCTGTTTTCAGGAGAAAGAGAGAGCCTTTCTCACGTAGACAGAAAAATAAGGTAACTGAAACAAAGCAGATGTATTGCTCACAACAAGGAGAATGGATTGTCCAAAGTAAAGTGTGATTTGTTCCCATGAGGGTTTGGACACTGCAATGTGTTTTTCACATTACTGAAACATGAGAAATTATTTGGTGGTGGTTGAAGGCTTTTTGGGTACCCACCAGTATGATAAAATTACACCAGTATAATAAAACTACAGTATGGTTGAGAGAGACTGTTTTACTCTAAAGAACAGCAAACACTGATTTAGGCAGAATGCCTTCAAATGTCACTGAAGAGTGCAAAGATTTCTTCCACATTTATGCACCTGGCAAGTTATGTACCATATTGACTTCAAGCAGCATCAATTTCTAAACATGTTCCATATTTTCAGTACTTCAGTTAATCACACCAAGCCTAGTCCTGCAGTCCTTTGTTGCAATAGCAGGCAACACAAGTGATTCTACTGCCATCCAAGGGCATTTTTTCACAGAGATAAGGACCACTCAAAAACAACAGCCTGAAGTCATGAGCAAACAACGCAGCTGGGGAAACTATACCTATATAATTAATGTTAAATTAAAACACAAAATATTCCATACAGACAGGAACAACAGAGAAAGAGAGCTTCAAATCTGCAAGGATACAAAGTCCTTTTGATCTGCTCTGAGACCATCTTTAAGACCATCAGCAGTATGAAACACTGTCCTTCAGTATGCTGTACCATTCAGAGCATTCAAACCCAGCTCTGTTCCCAAAACCATTTCTGAAACTTAGTATGTTATAAAGGAGACTTGAGACTTGTGGAATGTGAGCTAACAATGAACAATAAGGGAAGACAATAACTTTTAAGACTGTTCATTTTCATGTAAACTGGAATGTGATGTGATTTAATCCTGACCTGTCCTCTTACGGTGTGGGACCCTCAGAACATTGTATGTCTTGCCTGAAGGGAGAGGATCTCAAGGAAGATGACACACTCAAATGCATTAAAAACACTGCCTGCATGAGAAACTCTTGTTTCTGATACAGAATACACGCATGCCCTAGCAGTCTGAGCAACCAGGCTGCAGCCACATTTGTTCTGAACTGGGCAAGTGACATTTGATTGAAACTCTTTAAAAACAAAAAAAATATCACAGATGAGATCAGGTAAAATAGACCTTGGGCTCAATTTCTGCTGCTTCAATAAATGCAAGTTGCTTTTATCACAGCAACCATCTTAACACCTCAGTGAACAAGGAACCACCCAGATGAGCACACAACTTACGCGCTGTAAGTGAAGACTTCATGACATTTTCCATACCATGTATCCGTGAATGGAAGTAAAGGCACCATTAATATGAAAAGAAACATCGCTGAACAGAAAATAAACCCAAGACAAATAGTGAAAGAGAGTCAATTACAGAAGAAAGGTTTTGCACACATTTGCAAAGCTACCTGGTGCTGTATCATTCAACAATGGCAAAGTACAGTCATTACAGTATTGCATCTTGTTATATTTATGTATTTCCCTTTCTTGCAGGATAGCACAGAAAATAGCTCAATAAAACACCTTCGTGTAATTGTCACCAGTTACTCTGGAACAATATTATTGCCCCAAAATAATTTCATGATTCCTATCTGGGAATTAGGAAAAGCCACTTAAAAGCCCTGTTTTTGTGATGAATGGAAGTCACAGCATAATCTTTTGAGGCCTGGAGAACAGTACACTCACACTAAATTCCCCCAGCTCAAGAAATGTCATCTTTACATCGGCTGGTACCAAAAAATTGTTTCCAGCCTGAGGCAGCTATGATAACAGATTTAGAAGTCATCACCATGTGGGCCAAGAGATATAAAGGAATGCATCACCGCATATAAAGTATCTGCTGCTCAGAATTTTGGAGCTAATATTCTCACAGCTGTGTATGACTTAGACCAGCTGGGAAGAAGAAAGGGACTAAATGAGTCTCTAGAAGGATCTAGTATTTTGTCTAACCTGCATTTTAACACTCCAGCAGCACAACTGTTGGTAAGCAAAACAAGATCAGATCATTATCCAGCAAGGGATGGGGCTGTAAGGTCTCTTGGAAGCACAGTAGAAAACACAGGGCAGGCAAAGATGACATTTCTGTCCTATCCCTTCACTGCTAAGACACTACCAGCAGCTGGAACAGCCCTCAGCACAACTGAGGAGGCTCGTGGGTTACACAAAACTACCACAGACCATCTGGCACTCCCAAGCATGCCTCTGCTGCTCCACAGACAAGAGGGGAAAGTTTTGGAAAGCCTTACTCAGCAGCCTTAGCACAGCAGTTCTATAGCAGACATCAGAGTTTCTCTAATATGACATACAGGCACTAACAGCTCAAGATGAAATCTTTTATGGCTTTACAGCACTCTCTCCTAGGATCAGTTCGTGACCCTCACTCATTTACATGACTTAAGCTCACTTAAGGCAGAACTTGTGGTTTTTGAAAGAGTTGGATGGTTGAAGTACACTTTACTCATGTTAGTGATATAAAGTGCTAGCAGAGCCTTCACTTGGTGTGAAAACAAGCGAAATAAAAAAACCCACTTTCTGTGGAAGTACAAGGGTCCCACGAGAAGATGCTCATCTGAATTTCAATTATCTAGATCAGACAATTACTGTAAACTTCTCCTGTACAATCCCTCCTAAACTGCTCAAGCGATGAGCTGAAGTTATCCACACAAAACTTCTTGTACTTCAGATATTCACACAGACAGATGTCTCTGCTGAACTCACTTTCGTTACCCTAACTCTGACCACTTTTGCACATCTCCAGTTTATTAACAAAAGGTAAGCAATTTGCAAGGTCTACCATGGAAGAGGTGGCAATGGTACTTACATTCTCAAGAGAGCAGCCAATGATTTAACATATAAACTTCAGGAATGGCTTGATGTATGCTGGTGACTGGGAAAGAGACAGCCAGCAACATTATTAAACCTGCTATTTGTTCATTCTTTTCTTGGAGGATACAGTCCTCAACAACTGTCAGTCCACTCTCAGAATATAAGCTATATTTTAAATAAGAAAAAAAAATGTCAAGCAATCTGTATACTTAGTGGGTGGTTTGCCTTCCTTGGGGTGAAACTAACAGATACTGAACGTATTTCTGGGTTTTGTCAATGCATATTTTCCCATTTTTTCCTTAGGTACAAGGCTATCAAAAGAGTAGCATTCCTAATGAAATGTGTTCTATTAAGCTACCTGACAGTGGATGCATTTTTTAGGTCACAGTGAAAAGTATTACATTTGTTCTAAAAACCAACCAACCAACCAACAAAAAACCCCAAAACGCCCACCTCACCAAAAGGTGCTCCAGCAAATAAGCTATGTTCCCCTCCCCTCTCTCCAACCATNGAGGAATATATTCCAAATTAAATAAAAAAGGGAAGGTGTGGAGGGGGGGGGAATGAACTGACAAAGTTAATATTTTTTTAAACTTGAATCTTCATTAAAGCTGTTTTGTTACGAGTTTTCTTCATTAACTTCCTTTTGTTTCTGTTATAAAGTGCTCAAAAATGACATTTCTAAGAGTTCCGCTTTAGTTTGAAGCTGTATCTTAAACTGAAGGGCTCTGAATCTAGGCTGTTTCTATTTGAAACATTACCTGGCAAAATTATGTTTCATCTGGAGAAAAGCTTCAGAGGCTTATTTTAATTCATGCTACCCAGTCTTGATCCTCTTTTGGTTTCAGGAGCATCCCCAAAGGTGCATCCATGAGCCAGATGCAAATTCTACCTCTGTCTAAAATGCAGTCTTAAAACTTACTCTTTAAACTTTCCTTAGAGACTTTCTCCAGCCTATGATATATATAAATGAGTAATCTGAGCATCCATATGAAGACCAAAAATGAGAAACTCTCTCACATTACTGCTCTAAGCAGGGGCAGGGTTCAGGGAAGCCTCTTGGGCTCTTGCTTGCTTTTTTTTTTATTGCTCAAGCTGTAAAGCAGGTGTACCTAATTACTTAAAGACCAAAGAACTTATAAAAAACAAACATCTATAACCACTTCATTAGCATAAAAATAAAATATTTTTCAAGACAGTATCTTGGAAACTTCTTTCTGATAAAAACAATAAAGATTTTTTCTTTCCACCAATATTCAAACAAATTCTTAGCCCTTAATTACTTGAATTATTTTTAGACTGATACCATTTGCAGATCTTGGAAAACAAGTTCAGGACTGAATCGTCACCATCTGGGACCTGCAAATTCTATCTGATAAACCTCTGGAAGGAGAAACAAACATGCAGATTCTCCAAGTATTTAGCGCTTAAAGAGAAATTTACTTCCTTCTGGTAGCCTGATATGCCAATTAAATCCGTACAGTCTAGAAGCATCAAAACATGTTGCTATACTTTATTTTTTAATAAAGAGTATGGTTTTCAAAAAGACAGCACACAAAGTCTTAAGACTTGTGCTAAACTAATGGACTGAAGTATATGGAGTAAAAATGTTATTAAGAGAGAGTTAGGCAGCACACAGACATAAAGCTTGATCTTCAGGTCCATTTCCATAATTTTTCATTCAGATATGAATATCTTTTAAATTTAAGGGCTGAGTAAAAGAAATATGGCTATATTCAAAAGTATGAGTGATCAAAACTAAGTGTATAGAAGACTCTCTTTATCAATACAACCAAAAAAATGGTAAGGGCAACAATTTATTAATTATACCTGCTCAGTAATGGAAATGAAAGTGGTGCTAATTTGGTGGATTACATTTTATTAAGACACAAACTCCAATTAATACCCATGAAAGCCTTTTTTTGATACAAATATACTAATTCAGAGCAAAGTTCACGCACTAGAAGATTCCATTACAACAGCACTGTAATATTTGCTACCCATATTTCAAGGAGAAGCCTTAAGTCAGAGGGGGTCACCTAGAACCCCCCTCACACAGCAAGAGAAGGAAATAGAAATGTTAGCATTTGTTTCAAAAAACCAAAGGCATTAATAATCTGTAAATTCTGCATTAGGATTCAGTTCTTAAAATATCTCTACTGTGGTCTTGGTCTATATTTGCTCTCCACAATAACCCCAAATTGGCATTTTTTCAAAACTGTTTTTAAGACTCTCATTACTTGCTAAAGATGTCCAGAATTCTGGTAAGGGGCTCCTTGGCCCTGCTCAATGCTGCGTTTTGCATATGAGCAGAAGGGTGATTTGTCAACGCGATGTCATATCCCCAATACTTTTGGGTTTCTGGCTGGACCACTACTGCTCCAGAGCAGTCCTGTGCACTGGAGAACACAGTGATTCTTTCTTTTACCTGCACACATTGCCAGGCTGCTGAATGCAGCCATGAACAGAGCTCTTAACACAATCGGTATTTCCTACTTTGAACTATTTTTGTTATTAATCTAATGCAAGTTCATTAACAGTTCTATGCATACCAATGCTGCATGTACAAGCATTTTTAAGATTTCAAAGGGTTTCCATGATATCATCCTTACCTATGTAGTTTATCCTCCAGAATCTCCATATACTTCTCAGCATTTTCTTTTACACTGGTCACTGCAAAATAAAGGTCAAAGTTAGGTAATGATATAACTGTACAGTTTTATGGGGGCTTTCTTTTTTAAACCAGCTCATCTCTTACCCACATATTTTACACATAGCAGCTAGGAATAAGAATTTCATTAATCTTTTTCACATTCAAATTACAGTGTGGGTGTCTTCTCCCTTTTTTCTTGAAAGTCTATTGTATGTATATTATAATAATAGATCGATAACGAATGCATTAACCTCTTTGCTGGGCCAGAAAAACTGTGAGACTAACAAAGGCACAGTTTGTAGAAGTTTCTTCTTGACAAAAGAAAAAGTAAACAAAGACAACAAGAACAGCCAAAAAAAAAATCATCCTCACAAAAAAAGAAACATTACCCACGCAGCTAGGTCCTCCTCTTTATCCTTAGGAGAAGTAAGCCAGCCTAACAAATGCATCAGTGCATGCACAACAGTCCTCTAAATTGCTATCAATTTTGTATCAAACTTTTTCTGATAAAACCAAAACACCATAGAATGAAAAGAAACACCACTCGAGATTGTTATGAAATTCAGGTTGGGGTTTTTTGTGGTTTGGTGTCTGGGGGGATGTCGTACTCAGACACGAAAGAACCACGCAGACACCGTTTTGTCAGGATAGGAGCCAGGGCCAAAAGAGGGGCAAAGAAAAGCCAAAGAAGGAGCAAAAGGCCAATAAGGGGACAAAAAGGGCAAAGAAGGAGGCCCAGCTCTTTATTCAGTCAGTTATATTTCTTTTTAGAGACAGCCATGGATTGGAGGATGGGGTTACCACCTCTCAGTGACAGTGGTCAGGCCAAAAGTCCATCATATTTCTCCGCCTTACAAAAAGAATGATAATAATGAAGACGGGTAGGCAAACATGCCTTATGTTTACAGAAAATTAATGAGAAACTCTATTACAGGAATGAAAACATAGAAAGACTGCAAAACTCAGGGCAACAGGGGGATAGTTGCATGTGTTTATTTTTTTGTTTTTAAAGTTCAGACCTAGATATTGTCTGAGTCCCTACAACTTCTTCACCCAGAAAACACTCCAAAAGACTACTTAACCATAACACACAACAACAAAGCTGTTCTTTTGAATGACCATTGGTACTCCATCAATGGTAGAAGGTAAACCTCTTTCAGGAAAGTGGAGGCTTTTAGATAATAACCATTTTCACAATATGACAACATTTTTCCCCCTCCCTAACAGTTGCTTGCCAAGTCCAAGGCCAGTAGGACAGTAAATTAGTTGGTCTCTTTCAAAGTCTTAATTCATTGTACATCAGATACATATTTTATATGAAGAGGCATCCTACAGAGCATCACTGTTTTTATGGGCAAAACTTGGAACAGGTACCCTGTAAATTTACCCACTCATCTCCCCCACCTTGCTTATGCAATACGATGGCTCCAAGCACAGCTTACACATAACAAGTGCCCTCCCCTTCTGTGTTTGTCTGGGTTTTTTCCTTCACAAAGTAGAATAACACCCACTAAAGCCTAACCTGAAAACTCAGCATTAACCAAATCAGCTGTGCTGAAGTTTACACACAGAGGAGTTCACTGAGGTAATACCATTAGCAGCAAGCATCAGGGCCAGTGTAACATCGACTGCCTGCAGAAGGTGGTGTTCACCAGGTCACAGCACTCACACATCACTGAGGCTGTCTGCAATGCAATGGCAAGTATAGAACACATTTTGCAAGGTTGATTTACTTTTTGGTTGGGTTTTTCGGTGTTGTTTTGCTTGTTATATGAGTTTATTGGATTAGCAAACAAACCAACCAAACAAAAAAACCCGAAACAAACAAAAACCCCAAACCCACCACAGCCCCAGCAGTCTGGAAGCAGGATTCTGCACTATTACACTGTACACGGACAACTGCATTAGTTTATACATTCACACACCCAACTAATCATTAGAAGAGTGCCGGTGGATGTTATGCAAACGGCTTTATAAGGATTTCTGCAATGGCACTGGAGACTACATAACTTTCCCTAGCTCATAGCAGTTCTGTAACAACTACAGGGCTTTGTAAAAGCTCACAGTTTCCTTACCATGCTTTTATTCCTAACGCTTCCTGCGGAACTGTGGAGAGCCTGCAAGACAGCAAGTCTTTCTTTAATGATACACTATAGCTTCATATAAATGGCAACCACTTCTTCCAAACTCCCTATCCATCAATCCCCAAATGCGCTGACCTGAGGCCCAGTGCATGCTTTGATAGCAAATAGCTTCAAGGTGTACGGGTGCTGTACTTCCCCTACTCTTGCCATTGTCACAGTGTCCTTCAACATGAGCTGTTACAACTCAGGGGCTTATTCTTTTGGATAATAAAGTCAGCAGATATTACTAATTTTTGGAGAGGGATGAGAGGAGGTGGAGAATCTGTTTCACACTCACTTTGTTTCTAACCGATATAGTGACTTCTCATGTTACATGAAAGACAAACCTTGCTTTCAATTTCTCCTGCTGTGCTTGTCACTTTTTAATTGGGCTTGATCTGATAGAGTAATTCACACTTTCACAGTTCAGTCCTGCCCCTACATGCAATTTTACAAAGCCCTTGAAGCACACAACTTAATATATCAGCATTATTCAATGACAAAAAGTAATGGACAAGAATATACCACTAGTCAAAAGTAGGTCAGCAAAAAGCTAACACTCATTTGGAAATCACCTCACATCACTAAACCCTACTCTCTCCTGTCAAACGTTTTAACTACATTAAAAGAAATGCAAACTTTGCTGCTGAAAGAGAAAGCTCCCCAGACTAGCTTTGTCTCCTTGCCTTCTTCTCTGTGTAATTGGAAAAGCTGTGACCTGGAGATTTTGCTGGAAGGAAAACACATCTTAAAAATCTGATTGAGGTTACTTCCCTTACAACAAACTGTAGACAGCACTGCAACAAATACAGAAATACTTCCAGCCTTTTAGATCACCCATTGAAACAGAAGACAAGCAACAGATTAGCAGATTTTTTGTTCTAATTTAATGAATCTATTCACCATCACTTCAAAGCAAAAAAATGCAAACAGGAAACTGTGTGTGCCTTCAATCTGGCCAAGAAACTACTAGATGACAGAGCAAGAAAAAAAATAATAGTTTATGAGATTCTTCTTTGCATGCCAAATGGTTTATTTTTACATTTAAGTGAATGGGGTTGCCCTTTTCCATAAATTCTCTGGGGATTTACATGCTTAGCTTCTATTGGCCTTGAGGGGAGTTATTAAAATAAAGAAGTATAAATTCTCTATTAAAATAAAGAAGTATAAATACTCACAGAAGATCAGAATACCAGGTTACTTGCTAAGACTAAAAACAAACTTTTCTTGTGGAGTCTTAATTGAAGAAAAGTGAGTCAGCAGTTCTTTCCCTTATTTTATCTTAAATTTTTCTTCCTCCTTACAGCAGCAAGGTCCAGTCTTGGAATCAGTCCCGGTCAGACAGAACTGAGAAGCAGCAGTGAGCTCCTGTGGTGGCCTTGTAATTGCTACAGAATGTAAATCTGCCATTTAGAAGCTGCATAAATATCATTCAATAATTAACCTACATAGCGTTCTTTTAAAATAACATCACATGTCATTTCTCATCTGAAAGCAGCCCCAGTGGGGTAATGCTATTTCTATTACTTACTAAGATTATTGGAGCCCGCACATGAAAGTGTTCATCACTTTTGTTCTTTGATCTCCTATTCTTTGGTCCTCAAAAACTGAGCTTAAAAAGACCTATGGACTATGATATATGCTTTGGATTCTATGATCAATATTTTCTAAAACTTTATAAAACCTGAGTATCTGACTGGAGAGACCTTGAACCAAGTGCTCACATGGATGCTCCAGATGTGGGTGCTTGGCAACTCAGAAGAACAAATCTTTAAAAAGGGGCTTAAAAAATGGTAGTCAATATCACAGTAGTTTTCACAGGTCAGTAGTTCTCTACCAGGCAAGTCAACCACTGAGTCCCAGAGATACAAAGTCCAAAGTAAATTTTTTGCCTTATATCCCAGAAGGCTTTTTTTTTCCTTTTTCCATTTTTTTTCAAACTTTTTTTTTAAAATTTTTTTTATGGCTAGAGAGTGTGGATGAATAATGACAGAGTTTTACACAAAATTAAAGGTTGGAAGAGCTGTGATAGCTCCTGGATCAACACCCAGCATAAACAGAACTGCCAGACATTACCTGCCTGCACGACAAGATTGAAGCCTACAAAATTACCCTTTCTGATCCACAAGCATTATGTTCCTTCTCAAATACTTTATTAGTCAGGTAGAACAAAACTCCCACTGGCTTCAGTGAGTTTTCCTGACTTAAGGACATAGGAATAAAAATAAAAATAATTGCATGGACATGAATTGATCTACTCTGAGGACAGAACGAGACGTGAATGAGGCTGACATGTTGCTTGTCCTGTCACTATTCTTTTTTTAAATGCAGAAATTTTTATTAATACTAAGAGAAAATGAAAGCAGACAATGATTCTACGAAAATTATTCTGCTCTTTTCTGTCATGGAAGATGTGCCACATTAATGCATGAAGTTGGGGTCTGAAAAACTGAAGAACGGCATTGATATATTTAAAGGTTCACTTGAAAAGACAGTCAAACTTCAGAGATGACATCTCAGATGCCCAACTACATGTCAAGATGATTTATCAAGCCCAAGTAACAAGACTTTGGATTACAGAATGGTAAGGAATTTTGCATCCTGCAGACAGACAGGGGGAAACTCCAAAGAACAAGCTCTGTGTGAAGAACAGTGGCCTCTCTCCAACGAATTGTTCCCAAGAAACTCAAGTAGAAAGAACAGAAAAGGTCAGGATTAAAGGGACAAAAATGAGTGCCTTAGTAAAAAAGTGTAAATACTCAAAAAAGGCAAAGGAAATTCTATGCTGGTTCCCTGTCATCCAGTAATGAAGTGAATACCAAGATACGTAGTTACTACCTGTCTATTCAAGTAACTGCGGTTTGTTCTAAGTAATGTGCTAATCTTCTAAATATCATTGCAGAAGAGCACAAAATAAGCCTGAGGAAATTACTGCCACCAGAGATGAGGTGACCAAAATTTAGGAGTCCCAATGGACTGGCTACTCTGCAATCAGAAACACCATGAAAAGGGGAACTGGAAACACAAACATCAGCACATCATCTGTACTGAATATCTAAGAAATTAAAGCCAGACGTTTAAAGATACAACCCAATCTTACTTGATGGAGTTGAAAATATTCTCTGCCTAATTGGAAATGATTCCACAACTCAATCACGAGGTTTTTCCCTCCTTCTGTAAACAGCTGGCCTGGAGAATAGGATACTGTCCTGCGACACAAATGGAAAGCCGTGCTTTGAGGTGGCACACCACTGGCAGGCAGTTCAGGAGCAGCAGTTCTGCTGGAACTGAGATCTGTGAATGCAGCAGGGCTGTACTATGCAGGGCTGCTAGACAGTCTCAGTCCCTCTGGACGGAAAAGAGCCTGCAACAACAGCTGGGTGATTCAGTAATGTTGATTTTATCATAATCCCAACCCATAGGAGAGAAGGGGGCTTTTAGGGATCCATTGTCAAATGACACTCCACTGCTTTCAGAGCTCTCAGAGGGATGAAGTATGTTGTATCTTGTCCATGTGAAGATTTCCATCAGCATCACTTGCCTCTCCAGCACTAGACAGTCACTGCTCTGATACTGCAGGGCAGATCTTCTGATACATAAGAAGCAAACAACTAAAGGTTCCATCGGGAGCATCACTGTCTTAAAATACTTTGTTCACTCTTATCTTTAAAATCCTACAGCATATTTCCACTTTATACTCTCTAACTCTGGAAAAATATGGGAAGTAATAAAAATCTATGAAGAGTAATAGAGAAATACAAAATTGGCAGAACACAGGACATAGCATTTTGCATAGCATTTTGCCCCTAATACTGCACTGAAACAGGAAAAGACTGAAAGTACAGTGTGAACAACTCGCCTTCCTCAGGAAGTTCCCTGTGGAGCTGTGGACACAGAATGTCTACTGTTCAATTTCTCCCAAACACGTCGATACATCCTGAACAGGAGGAAGCATAGTCTAACCTCCAGCTATGCTGGGAATCAGTGGGCACTGCAAGCCCAGGAGAACCAGCTTCCTCCCTCTAGGAGATCACATAAAGGCCAAGTTTGGCCAAATTTTTCCAGCTCATTTGGAAAGATGGCAGTATTTTACATATAGCAGAACTAGGCAAAGAAAATGCTCCTTCTGCTTATGTCAAAGTTCTCAACATATTTACAGATGGCTTAATTTGTAGACCTTGGTGCAACAAGGATTTGGAGCCCGCAATAAGACAAGTGGCACCCTGCCTTTGATGTAAAAAATTACAGCTAAACATAGATAGGGTACAGAAAATACTGACTTTAACAGAGAAGCCACATTCTGGTCTCAAGTTAGATGTCAGGGCAGATATAAGTTATGGAAAATCTCAGAATGAACAGAAGTTTGACAAAGAAATAAAAACCAGAAAATAGATCTTACAGAGAGAAATGACAGGAGGTGCCAGCAGCTCTGCCTATAACAACTGACAATCCTGTCTCTGAGCAAGGCATAAAAGGTTTGCAGAGGTGGCAGGGAGCAGGGGAAAACCATCCTGCATAAAAAGGCACATTTAAGAAACAGACATTCCCAGAATCTGCCTCCTGAACCTTCTTTGTTGTATGCAGTACTTTTCATCCAAAGAGACAGGTGACCCTTCAAGTTCTGTGATGATTAAATTGCCTAAATTCAAGAGAATTACCATACTTTCACATGGTTTCTGAGTTTCTTTCAAATTTCTGCAAAATCTGTCAAACCTGACACAGGGATTCCTTCCACGCTACATGAGGGAGACAGCAGGCAGAAGGAGGCAAATTACTTTGAGTAAATAATTTACCTTAAAAAAAATCAGCTGAAATTTTATGCATTGTTTTATTGCACAGTATCAAAGTAAGCATACTGATTTTAAATGAAAGGGCCGTAGGTCCAGCACTCACCAGAGCCCATTAACTACATGACAAAAGACCTGCCTTGATACTTTAAGAGACTATATAAAGTGTAGGGAGGGTTACAAAGCGAATAGCACTAGACCACCCACCTGTCCAGCCCCAGGTCTGGAAGCAGCCTCCTGGCCTTCCAGCTTCTCCCCTGCATGTACCACCTCTGCAGCAACCACAGGCTATGTGCAGATCCCCTATCACAGGTTTGGTTACTTTTCCACAAATTATTCAAAAGCTAGAAATGATGGGAGTGCACTAAATGGAATTTTAAATTGGCTGCAGAAAAACAGGGAGAAAACCATTCCTGCTTCATGCGTTTGGTACCAGATGACAACATTCTCACTTCAGGGGAATCTGAGCTCAAACCAAACTCTCTCTGTCTGCTTTACACTGCTGACATAAATAAGCCAACTTGCCCCAGAAAGGTCTTCTTCATTGCAGACAGGTTTAACTTTATTTAACATTAGATAGGATGTGGATCCATGCACAATTTCTAGCTCCAGAGTGACTGGAGTACCACCTCTTGAAGAATGCTGGAGATGTTCCCTAACATCATCGTCAGGGGATGGAGGCTCCTGAATTCTCCTATGGGAAAGTGAGAGTTGAGTTCTGCTGTCCTATTCCATCATGTGGATAGGACAATCCTGTTTTGCTTGCTTCTCGGCAGCCACCAGAATCATTGTTTACACTTTGTTACACAATAACTTATTAACCTACTTTAGTATTGAAAGTATAATCTCTTTTCCAAAACCCATGAGAACAGTTCCCTTTCACTTCCTATTCCTATTTCTCTTGCATTCTTTACTAAGCAACTGGGGAGAAACAAAAGGGAAGGCAGAGGTATCAGAGAGCAATCTGCTTACATTTTCTCCTACCTGGCTCTCCTCTCTGCCTGTTTGCCACCTATTACTTCAATCCTCTGCTGACCATCTGTTCAGCCTCCCCACTCCAAAAAAAAATTAAAAAAAAAAAAATTCCCCTTTTTCCTTTATCCTTATAAAGCAAAGCCTGAACATCAAGGAGAGCCATGTGTCCAGCTTGCCCTCTGTAGATTGTCAGCAGTCACAAGACATCATCTGGAAATCATTATGCACCCGAACAAGGCAACCAGACTCAACATGTGCAAAGGCACCAGAAGAGTTCAAACTTGTTACTTGAATTGCCACAAGTTTTTCCTGGAAGTAAGATTTATTTTAACACTGCTAGATAAGATAAAAAGACCCAGAATGGGCCCTTTATATAGCTATCCAAGACAAACAACAGAGAACAATTAAGGCTTTATGCATGGGCTAAGCTCCATGACAATTACTGACAACACCTAATGCCTATGTTATGAAAAGCAGAAACGGGTCAAAATTTTTGTCTGACGAGACAAACAATAAAACAAGTGAAATCACAACTCAATTTTTGGCTTAAGAGGATACTTTACAGCTAATATGGATGATCCATAGACCACTTGACACATGTCACAGCCATTCAACAACATCAAGGCTTCTAAAGGACACAGTAGCTGGTTTCAGGTGGCTGTTCTGCTGAACTTTCAAGTATGCAGTATTACACCTAATGCTTCAGTAACTAAAAAATTATATTAAATTATTAACCCACTTCGGCTTTTTAAATTAAGATCGCAAAGGAAAGATGACCAAAGATTTTTCTGAATCACTCTAACCCCTCCAGAATTTTATTTCTCAAACAACTCCACAAAATTCCATGCTAGTCTTAATACTCCTGATTATTTTTTCCCTATCTCAACATGCTTGCTAGTTTGGCCAGACAAATTAGCAAGAACCCAGGCAGCTACAGAGAGACAGCCGTAAGTCAGAGGATAAAATATATCAAGATATATTTTGATATATAAATATATCAAAAATATATTTACTTCAACAAATACAATTATTTAAGGAAGATGATGTTTGTGTTCAAAATTTTATAGAACACAACCACATAAATGCAGCACAGCAAAAAAAAAAAAATTTAGAAAAATGGAATATGCCCCCAAATGCTGCTGTAGAATCTGGTAACTAAAAGAGATTAAAGGGAGAGAAGCATACAAGCATAAGAGCTTTGAAAAGCAACATAAAAGGGGAAAACTGTTTAAAAAGCAATGCTGTCACTGACAAAGGAAAATCACAAACACCTTCATAGTAGAACAAATTGCTACTAAGACATCAGTCCTTCAGATAATTTTAAAGAAAGCAAAGTGGTGCTCAAAGGTATATACTGAAGGTTAGAAGTAATATAAATTGCAATAGTGATGAGAAAGAATATTCAGCATTGCAAGCTATTTTTTAACAACCTTGAAATGACATCAAATAAAGCAGGGACTTCCTGTACCAAGGCTTAAAAACGAGACCTGCAAATAGCACTAGCTTACGTTTTTGTACTGCTGTTCTCTCCAAGGATCTAGAACAGGTCTTCAAGCTTCAGAGAAGCAGCAATTTCTTTTTGAAAAATAGCTGACAATGAGACCATGATACAGAGAAAGCAGTGTCCCAAATACACTGAAGTTTTCAAAAACCTTTTGTAAACTCTTGACCACTGTTGGCTATACCAGGCATCCTTTCTGCAACGCAATTACAGGGTTTCCAAACAAGAAAAAATGTGAAGCTGCCCAGCAGAGAGGCTGAGCAGAGCCAGTTCTGCAGCCATTTCAGGCACAAGGGAGCTTTAATATATCACTTTCCTTAATCCCTAATAATCTTTGCCTTAGCTGCCTCCTCCTGACATTATGCAACCTGCACATAGCTGCGTACGAGTTTCATTAAACCCACAAGTAATATTTGGCTATGCCTGACACATCAATGTAAACAGGTTGCTTTTGACCATGAACATGCAGTGATGCCTTAAAAGCCTCTCTGCTCCTTACACACAAAGCTGGGACAGAGATTTACACAATGCAAGCGGGAGAATTTCTGCAGCTGAGCAAAACAGATGTACCTACAAAAGTGTATGTGCACTAAGTGCTTCTACTAATCCTGAGCACCCAAAAGGGCTGAGTCACAGACACGAGGGCGCACTCTTGAGTGGACAGATGTTTTTTGAACTGCTTTCAAGACAGGATCATTAATTTAATTGGCTGACTTAAAAATGCTGTTTAGACTATAAATTCTGTGTTAGTTTTCTTATTAACTTCCTAGTGCAAAACTCTACTGCACTAGAGCTCTTGAAAGCCAACAGCTTTAATATCTCTAAGCTAAGGTGGTCACAGCGAAGGAATAAGATTTCACATAGGGTGATAAAGTGCACTTCCTAAATTAGTTGTACACACCACTTTACACTGCATAGTAAAAATGGGATTCCAATGACATTCCAATGGAAGACAGATTGACTCCAGTATATTCCAGATTACCATGTAATGTTCACTGATGCTACTCTCTCATATCTTTTTTTTCTTGATACCCTCTTCTGTCACTAGAACTAGCCATAAATCTGCATCTTCCCCTTATATGAATAAACTATAAAATATTTGCGCTCCCTGAAACCTTTTGGTTTTGGTTTTGTTTTTTTAAATAGACAATTCATATTTAGCTTAGAAAGATGATGAAAAAAAGCAGCCTTATTACTAGTTCAAAATCTCTTTCTAGATTGAAGCATACAGTTTCAGCATCAATAGCAAATCTTTCATTTGAATTAAACCCTAAGACCTCTACTTATGTAAAGTCCATAAATAAAAGAAATTAAAGACCCTGCCCTTCATAGCGAGTCTCTGCACTGCTATATTGTAAGTAGGATGAGTGAACTCATTCTTCAAAGCAGCAAAATGCTTTAATGCAGGGGCCATTAAAAAAAAAAACAAAAACAAAACAAAAACCTGAAAATGGCAATTTCTCTTGAAACTGACACTCTTTCTTGACTCTTGACTATGACTTTCATACATTTTGTTTGCCATATGACCCAAGCTGTCTCCCTCCCTGACTCCTAAGTCTGTGCTGTTTGTGTCATTTTCTCTTCCATTCTTCTTTTCAGTTTCCACTCTGCCTTTCAAATTCCTCCTTTTCGGGTGTTGTCAGCTTTTCTCTTTCGCTTAAACTGTACATCATTCAATACCACAGGGAATTTTACTTCTTGTTTTTCTCTTCATACCAAACCTACAGTGTTTAAGCCACTTCTAGAAAAGAAAACTTTTAAGTACAAGCTAGTAAGGATTCCTGAGACAGGAATTTGTGGACACTTTACTGGTCATTCTGGTGATGTTGAAACAACTTCCCGAAGGCTGATGTAGACTCTTCTATAATAGCTTAATTGAACATTTTCTAATACCAAATGTTCTTTAGGTATGATTTCACATACTTAGTTGACATAATCTTCATGACCTAAATTATTTTTCAAGTGTCACCTTAAAAAGTAAAGTTTTAATTTCTTAAGTTTTGAAGATATGGGGCAGAAATCCAAATCAGCAAAAATCAAGGTCCAAATCTTCAGAACATCCCAACAGCTACAGCAAGAACAGCATTATAAGGCTATTCCAAAATGTACAAAATTAGGATTAGAATTATGCCTCCTCTCTTAACCTTCTCACTAAGGTGCAAGAGCAGCAGCAACTTCTTCTGGACACTCTCAGGACAAACTAATCAGCTCTACAGACAACATCCATCCATTTCTCATCACTCTTTTGTGGAAAAGTGGACAGCCAGATAGAATTGTCCACCAGCTGGACCACAAAAAATCTGGGCTCTGACACCTAAGGGATGACATTTTTTACAAGTCTCGCAGCCTGAACATAGAGATGACTCAGGTTTCCTGCTCTAATTGTTGGGCAGTTAACAGCTTAAGAGAGACAGTCTGCCCAAGAAACACACGGGAGCAGTGCCAAAAAAGAGAAGTGGAGGGAGTCAAATAGGAAAAAGAAGTCATGATGAAGAGCAGGTTGAAAGGTGCTGCTGAAGAACTGAGCCTAGGGGAAACTCTGTTGGTCTGAAGAGGTCTGCAGCAGATGAGCAGGTAACAGCCGACTTTCTCGGGCACTCTGTTCACGTGTGAGTAGAGCAAAGTGCTACAGTTCACCACACTGGAGAATAATTTTTCAATTGAGCTGCTGCCTTTTTGCCTGGCTGACTGACTAATATGTCAGTTGAACAATTAGAGTGATTTTTCTGTCGTCTTCCCTAGCAATTGAATTTTAAACGTTGGGACAAATTGCCCACTGTCTAATAGAAGAGGACTTGTACCAGCCTGCATGTTTATGCAAAGTTGAGGAACATTCAACAGTTTTCTCAGCTTTAAAGTCCCCAAAGATTTTGCTGCTAACACCAGGTCAAGCTGTAGAAACGAGAAATGCTCACACAGCAAATGCTTCCACAGTGGTGGATTGCAAGAGGCTTTTTCAAAGCGCTGTTTGTGCATTTTAGCCGTGAAACTTCCAGGGATATCAGTAGAAGTCACACAGCTAAATCCCCAAGCAACACTTTTGGAAGATGACTTATATTTAAAGGAGGATTAGAAGAAAATACCTCTTAAGCCATTTTCCATGTAACATTATCAGTCTAACATTTGGAGAAATATGGAATCATTTGGGGAAAATATATGATTCACTGGGTATCAATTTTTCCATCCAATTAGGCTGGGCAGCTACGCTGAGTATTCAACACACACCCTTCCTTCCCCCTCCCTTTCCACAGAGTGTATACATTAAACACAAGTAAAGACTTCTGGGTTTTCAACTTTGTTGATTTTACATTCCTTCTGGGATTTAAAGTACTACTTTGTTTAATTATTTTTCGTCTACTCATCCACAGTATTGAATGACAGTAATAATGAACTCAGAATCATTGTACAAATCCCAGTAGGAACCATTCATAGTTTGCTAATAGGACATTATATTTGCATTACCAAGTTCAGTTCAAAGCACATTGTGTAAATTAGCTCTGAGGGTTACTACCATGAATCTAAAACCAGAACATCAGGTCAATTAGCACAGCTGCAAAGCACAGTATTTTGGGTGAAAACATAAGGGGTATGATTAAAATTCTAGGAAATCCTCTTCTTGGACTAAGTACCTTTTAAAAGATGTCTGGTTTCACTTCAGGGAGAAACCAGAATGCCTCAGCTCACAGCAGTGTAGCCTGATGCCAGTGACCCTGATGCCTGATAAGCACTACTGACCTGTTCTAAAGAGGAGACAACATTAACTCCCAGGAGGTGTGGAAATCCTCAGAACCCTGTAGAGACACTTTCTTTCCCATCCAAATTAAAAGAACAGGTGAGTATGAGGAAGACATAGAGGATGTGTGAATTTTACATAGAACCTATTGCTTACATAAAAATGCAACTAACACACAGAAGATACCCCATTTCCTCCACAGAGACAAACCCAGCACGCACCAACCCACACTCAGAGACTAAAAAGTCACAGTTTAATAATGCTGAAAGGAGGCCCACAACAAATTAAGGCAAGGAGTTCCCTGTAACAAATACTGTAGGATTATTCACTTTTAGGGTAGACAGCAAACATGTACACACACACACACACATATGTGGAAGTAGTTAATGAATTTAATCAACTTCAGAGCTCACAGAGCATCTTTGGACAAACTGCTGGAACAGAAGCATGCAGACACGACAGAAAAAGAGGTATCCTAATGAAGTTCTACCTCAGGACTACAACTCCAATGAAGCCAGAAGATGTCACTTAAAAAATAAAAGAAAGGGCCAACGGATATTGTTCTGGTCAAGTCTATTAATTGGTCCAGACACTACAGTCAATTCAGGTGAGTCTTACCAAGCCATCAAGTCAGCCCAGTACATGGGTTATACCTGGGTTATATATGGTCTGCCTGGCCGGAGGTGATCTCAAGAGTCATTCCTTGGATCATTTTGTTTTTAAGCTTCTGAAATTTTAGTGTAACTGCTTTGAAAGGCTGCTTATTCTGTAAATGTTAACACATAATACATCACTATTCTCTGCAGAAAGATAATTGAAATAACAGTTAGGCAACTTCAAAATTATTTTGCCTTAAAACAAATGATGGGATTTCAGATCACACAATAGAAATCATTCAATTGAGAGGTTGTACAGTCAACTGTATAAAAATGGTCATTCCTCACACACGAAGATGGCTAGAACTGGGACACAGAGGGGTATTTCATCATTAATATTTATAATCCTTTAAGTCATTAGGCAGCAGCCTAATGGATCTATAGGGGCTGAACCAAGCACAATTCCTCACAAGCCCTGAAAGAAATTACTGTGATATATACAGGACCAGGTAGAAAGGTATAAAAAAAGAGATACTGGGAAACAAATTCAGATGTTTGAGTCAAGTACCTCCACAAAATACTTTCAGGTCCAGGTGCATGACCAGCTAAATAGCTGTAACCTCCTGGTGGAAGTGGTGAGAATGAAAGGATTTGCCTGTGTGAGAAAACAGCACACAAATACATAACAGGTTCCACCCTAGCTGCAATGCAAACTGATGTGTGAAACAGAAAACGGGCTTTTAGTGAATTATAAATAGCTGGCAAGGACTGAATACTCAGCTGGGCAAAAAATGCTTTATATGGAAGACGGCAACACATGAAAGATCAGAAAGCATATGTAAATTGAAATAAAATGAATATATTGTCAGAGTACAAACAAACAAAAGGCATATTTTGAAAAATAAGCACTAGAAGATGTTCACTATTGCATGACAACTCAGCAACAAAGAGAGATGAGCTAGAGTGCCCAGAAAAGTAAAAGATATTTGGTATAATAAGTGCTTCTGAAACTAGGTAGAGTAACACAAATCAATTGACTGCTTATTGTATACCTCTTCAGTAGCACAGGAAGGCTTAGATTAGCCTTAGGAGTCTTACATTACAAGCACAAATGAATTTGCAGAGGCAGTGAGGCAATATGTTACTGCAGGATTCAATAGGATCTACTGAGAAGAAAATTGTCTCTTTAAAAGACTGTTCAGCCGAATTTGAATTCTCCAAATTTTTCAAATCAGCTCATGAGCTGTTTTCTTTCCTTATTTCAATTACAACTGTTCTTTTCAATTTGCTGTTCTTCTCGATTGGGTTCTCACAGCTAATGTTTCTTCTATCACCTTTTATAACCAATAAAGAGGCAGAGAAATTGTCAAACATTTTGTTCTGAAGAAGAAACAAAACAAAACAAAAAACCAAAACAAACAAAAAAAAAAAAAAAAACCAAAAAAACCCAAAAAAAACAACCAAGATTTTCTGTCATTCTGCCTTTCTATATCCACACAGAAATATCAATTAGAAGTTTCCTTTTAACAGATGCACAAACATACCTGAATTTGTGTCAGACTTCTAGGTGCATCCATGCAGGGTCAGGGCAAACAAGAGGGGGGAAATAAAGCTTATCTCTGCTTTCTCTGTGTTTAACATGATACTGTCAGTCTGCTATCATCTCCCTAATGAGTGGTGCAACTCTTATTCTTAATTGTGCATTATTCTAATTTTCAGCACTTTTGAAACTAAATTATCTAAAGAGAAAAGATGTCCAAAGGGGAATCATACCCTAAAAAAATGCATTTGAGTAGCAGCAATTAAATACTCACTTTCTAAAAAGTTGTGAGGCAGAATTGCTTAATAATGATTCATTTCAAATGAACCCAGAGAAACTCAGATTTTTAATAACTTCATTCTCCTTGGTCTTCCCCAGAAGATATTTAAACAGGGCACAAGACTGCAATCAGCAGCAGGAAGCGAGTATTGCTTCACTAAAGCAAAATGGAGCATGTCAGCATAGGAAAATACAGCTGCCTACTTTCATTTCTGCCATTGCATCTTTTCTTAAAAATATATTTTTTGCGGGAAGTTCCATGACATTTGGATAGCTACAATTCTTTGAAAAGCATTAACATATTGATGTTTTCATAATTATTTTTTAACTGAGTTTTGAGTGCTTGTTCTCCTACCAAATCAGATGATCTGTAAGAAGTATTGGCCAGCTGAACTGGTCAAATTGACAACTGGGGGCCAGGTGTGGTCATTTCACAAAACTCTGACACACAACTCCTACTGCCTGAGGTTGCCACCTCTTCCTGCTGGGCTTCTTCACAATTTACTAAAATCCATTCTCTGTGGTTTAAGGAGCTCTCCTCAACTTTTTCTGTCATGCCTTCCTTGAAAAATAGGAATCTCTGGTTCACGGAGGTTCTCGACTAGAAGCACGCTCGAGGCCAGCAGAGAGTGAAGAGTGCCACCTCCTGCCCCACTGCCCCGAGCTCATGGGCCATACCAGCCCTCTGCTGCAGCCAGCCAGGCATGTAATGACTTACCAGGTTCAGATGGCATGACAGACCTGCCAAGCTTGCACAGTGCAAGGAGGAGTGCAGACAAAATGAAGGGGAATGAAAAGAAACCCTTGTGCAACAGCTTCTGTCACCCTGCCATAAAAATCATCATGTAGCCTAGTAAGAATCGCCTTTGATTAACCTTTTATCTTCCACCCTCCTTAGTTAATGAATTAGCAACAAAGACATTAATTGACGTTGGATTTCTTCTATTTGATTTGCACTGTCTTAAGGCTTCATCAGTTCTGAAAGGTGTTAATGTAATCTGCTTTCTACTGGGCATGGGCAATGCCACACAGATATAATGCATCCCACTTATAACAAACATAAAAGTAATTACCCTGCTTTGCCAATTATTTGAAGACTATTTGTTCTTTTGCCCTAAACTGCCCAAGAAAGAGGCTCTGCAGCTTCGCTATTTACCTCTAGTGCCTCTTGTATTTACACTGATTTCTAGGAAAACAATGCTACTCTCAAATATATTTTTGTGATGGATTTTAATTTTCCCTGAGGGCAATTTCATTCTTAGAAATGACACAATAATGCAAAGGTTCTTTAGACAGAGAAAAAATATACAGGCACCCTAATAAGCTATAAATCCTTTCCACAAGCTTCTGCTGTCTTTTTAAGACTCTTAAATTATCTTCGTTGCCGTGGATTGGGTAATCACAGCATTCCAGATGTGGATGAAGGAACCAGATGGACAACAGAGAAAATAAAATCCTTCACTGTCCAAAAAAGTCTATTTCAGGAAAAAAAGGTCTTACAAAAAGCACAGAGGCAGCAATGTACTTGGGGTACCCTGGTGGGAATTGTAGCTGACCCACAGCTATTTTAGATCAAGCAGCTTCGGACCAAAGTGACAGCATGTATGACTGGACTGTATTTAAGGGCAAATCTCCATCTCTTGTAAGTGTACTTGGTTCACTGCAACTGCTGAAACAAAATGAGGATTCTCATTTTTTCCTAAAACAGTGAGCAGATTAAATGTCCTCTGGACTTGCCAGGATAGTTAACAGAAAACCCCTTTGGGAATTATCTTCTGGCAAAAAGAGAGCAGCTCCCAGGCTACTTGGGCTTCTGCCCAGGATTGGACATTCTGTACCCAGCAGCCTCCAGATGACAGCTGCATGCAACCTCCTCCACGAGGAAGCAGTGTGGTGTCCCTCAGGGGTCAGTACGGGGGCTGACACTGTTCAGCATATTTGTCAGTGATGCCAATGGTGGGATCGAGCGTTCCCTCACCAAGTTCACTAAAGACACCAAGCCTTGTGGTGCAGTCAACGCACTGGAAGGAAGGGATGGCATCCAAAGGGACCTGGACAGGCTGGAGAGGTAGGCCCATGCAAACCCATGAAGTTCAACAAAGCATAGTGCAAGGTCCCACACCTGGGTTGGGACAACCCCAGGCACACCTGCAGGCTGGGCAGAGAAGGGATTGAGAGCAGCCCTGCGGACAAAGACTTTGGGGTGATGGTTGATGAACAACTCAACATGAGCTGGCAATGTGCGCTCGCAGCCCGGAAAACCAAGGAAGGCCTGGGCTGCATCCAAAGGAATGTGGCCAGCAGGTCAAGGGAGGTGACTCTGCTCCTCTACTCTGCACTTGTGAGACCCCACCTGGAGTCCTGCATCCAGCACTGGTGCCCCCAACGTAAGAAGGACATGGAACTGTTGGAGCAAGTTCAGAGGAGGCCACAATATTGACAAAGAGGACTAGAGCACTTACCCTGTGAGCACACGCTGATCAAGTTGTGTCTGTTCAGCCTGAAGAGAAGGTTGTACAGAGACCTCACTGAAACCTTCCAGTATCCAAAGGGGGATACAGTGAAGCTGGAGAGGGACTCTTTGCCAGGAATGCAGTGATAGAACAGGGAATGGGTACAAACTTAAAGAGGGTAGGTTTAGATTAGCTATTAGGAAGAAATTCTTTACTAAAAGGGTGGTGAGGCACTGGAATGGGTTGCCCAGAGAAGTTGTAGATGTCCCAACTCTGACAGTGTTCAAGGCCAGGTTGGGTAAGGCCTTGAGCAGCCTGGTCTAGTGGGAGGTGTCCCTGCTCATGGCAGGGGAGGTTGGGACTGCATGATCTTTAAAGTCCCTTCCAACCCTTAACATCCTACTGTTCTATAAACCACTCATCATCCTGCCTTTAAATGAGCCCCATTTGCTGATGAATCCCAAAAACTAAGTGATGCTCTTTACAGAGAGAGGAACTGTTCCACCATTTCACAGTCACGCGAACAGAGGTGCAGAAAGACATGGGTACTGTGTCAACATCAGCTGAGAGTCCAGGATTAGAGACAGGAGCTGAATCCGAGTGTCCAACTGCTCAGTTCATTGCTCCAAACCTCACACTGTTTCAATAGACCCATAGCCTAAGACTATTAAACACAATCAAAGTTAAGGCTATTTCTGGTGCTTCATTTCTAAAAGCATAACCGAGGTGAAAGCAAGTCCCATCCTCAGCTGTGAAAGAGGATACACTGCATACTGCCAGTGCATGTTTCACCCCAGGTGATGGGCTGGATCATTGTGTCACCTGAAGGACCAGAATGATTCAGAAGCTCACTGGGGATATCCTTGATACCAGAAACAGCCAGTGTTCAGAGAGATTGCTTTCCAGCCTCCAGCACAGGGATGCACCGCCCCTCACACCAAAGGACAGCTGGGACATGCCAACAGTTCATGGCAGGCAAGGCACCCTAGGTGACAGATTTTATGACTTATTGTGATTGGCAATGCCTATCAAGGGGGCCCTCAAACTCTCCTCAAAGGGAGACTGTAACTTGCAAAAGTCAAAGCAAAAAGTTAATCAGCTGGTACATACCACAGAAACAAACTCCTAACTCCTTTCATCCTCTCAGCAAGGCTCTACTTTTGACCTCCTTTTTTCCTCATTTTTTTTCTTCTTCCATTCACCCTTCTTCAAAAAGACTATCAACAAAGGTATTTCATCTATCTGCAGGCACAGCTTTAGCCTCTGCACCAACTGTCTCTGTTGCTATAGTGTCAGCATGCAGCTTAGCCCGGAAACCACAGGCAGAACACTTGCAGCTCGGGCGGGCTGGGGGGAAGGCAGCCTTTGGGAAAGCAGACACGTCGAGGCCTATCACAAGCAGAGGAACTGCTGCAGAGAGAGGGGTTAGAGGGTACCACAGTGCCTCATTCTGGATCCAATAGATTCAAAGGATGGGAAGAGAAGGGGGAAGACAGTAAAACAGAAATGGGAAGATCCCGTGTCACAAAACAAATTCCCTCTGTTCTGCATGGACATTTAGGTCTCTGCATCTTTGAAAAGACTGGCGGATAAAAGTGATGTCAGCAAAATCCCATTTTAGCTGCATTACTTAATATGCTCCCAGCTCAGCACTACCATCCCCTCACAGACTGAAATGGCCAACACACACAAAGTTCAACTCAGTGTGAACAGCTATCTCCAGTGCTGCATCAGCACAACCCATCACAGGCAACTTACTCGCCACAGGGCATAACAGGGAACACCCAACCCTGTTGGTTGTTCAACAAGTCAAATGGTATAAAAAAACAACGCTTTTGATTAGCTTTCTTCCTATTGCTATCATTTACTCACACTTCCCTTTGTAATTTTGATAAAAATTCTTCAGCCTAAAAGCATAATACTTTCAGACTTCCTAGCAAAACCACAAAAAATATTAAGAGATTCCCTCAAAAAGCCCATTGAAAAACTTATTTCTGTTCTGAGTGGCTTCAGCTAAGTCAAAATATGTATAAGTGAAAGAAAAGGATGAAAAGAAAACCAGAATGTCCTCAAGAATCAATGCAACACAAAACACATGGAGCAGGAAGGACCCACATTAGCAGAAACATATTCACAACTGACATCTCAAAACTACCAAAATGTTTCAAAAAACTCACAAACCAAGCTTGACATACAAGCTTCAAGCATTTTTATGTTATCTAGGTGTGGTGTTCCTCATAAGAGACAGAAACTGCCCACCTGCCAGAGAAAACATGTGAACATTTGGAGAAATTAAAAAAAAAAAATAAAAAAAATCACTTATCCCATTACTCACCCTGATGTTCATTTTCAGTAAGTATGGTTACTAATTCTCTCATTGACAGTTTTGTATCCTTTTTCCTGGTCATCTCCTGAGATCAGCACCTCTCAGTAGTTCCAGCTCTTGGGGAACAAAACTACAACTCCGAGACCTTCCTGAGCAATTAAACCTTTTATCTAATAGTAATGGATTTTGAATTCAACCTCCCATAGCATTCAGTGATGCTACTAAAGCTCTGCTTCAAAACAGCCCCAAATCATCAGCATACTGCATAGAAAATAATGGTAATTGAAGACAGCATTATTTTAAATTGTGGTCAGGAACAAGGAGCAAAACTCTGAATTTCAAAAGAAACAAAAATTTTTCATTCCTGGATTTATAAGGATTCTTGTATCTTTTCCATGACGACTGTATCAGATTTGACAGAGAACGACAGAACAAATTGCCAATGGGGTGAGGCATTGCAGATTGAATCAAGGAGTTCAAATAGACAGTCCTCACAGTACTGCCACTGGAAAAAGGAAGTGAAAATCTCTTTGCCTCAATCACAGCTCCTTTGTCCACCTGCATAAAACTCCCAGACAGAGTCTGGAAGCCTACTGCTTCAAGTCCTGATGAGCATTCATGGTTCACAGTAGGTAACTGGCACAAGAAGATGTAACAAGGATAGAGCGAGGGGTCATAGGGCTGAACTTCTCTAATGACAGCCTGTGTGGAAGGGGAAGTCAAACACAAAATGTGGTTGTTCTGGGGCTCAGCTGGGATACACAGCATTGGCTCAAATGAGATAGCAAAGCTATGGCAAGAAGTTTTTCGTGTAATATCCTTCATGCTACTCTAATACAAGTAGTCACAGATGGATTTATGTTCATAATAACTTTAGAAAGTAGGAAGTCATAATTTTCTTTACTAAATAACGCATTTCTGATGATACTTAAAAAAGCATGAGTCTCAGTAGCATTAAACTTTTTTTGAAAAAACAGTATTATTTTATTAATATTCCCTTCTTAAAGATTTTTTTTAAACTAAACAATAAAACAAAAAACATTAAGATAAAATTGTGTTAGTGCAGTTCAAATATAAATTATTTTTTCATTTAAATGTTTTAGAAGTATCCAGAAAAAGCACAAAACAAAGAAAAAAATTCAGGTCAAGTGAGGATAGCTTTATCCTTCTTGCTGATAAACAAGCATTTGCACATATTGCCTCAGAATGCATTTTATCTTGTTAGCACAAACAGCTTTGATATGAGAATTAAGGACAAAAATCATTGCTTGCTAATCTCTTGATTGTTTTCAACTGAGATAAACTAAGAACTGTGACGGGCATTTTCAAAACACTACCATTTCCTTGTAGAAAACATAACAATTTCAAATCTCAAAATGTTCCTGAAGTTGCACTGAAGCAAGGAATATTTGATAAAGCTTGTTAGAGACCACACTTTAAAGAAAAAAAAATTGTTTTGGAGTACAGTCGCGTGCACAAATAATGTTACGGTAATGATTCAAAAGCAAGGCTACTTCAAAGAAGCCAAATTATTCTTCAAGAAAATAAGAAGTTTATCAATCAGATTTTCTCTTCCTAATCAAGTCATTCGCTGTTCTCAATGCCATCAACAGACCAATTTAGTTCAGCAGCAGCACTACATAAATCTGAATTAAATATTTTTGTGAGTTCAAATCACCTTGAATGCTTGTTCTACTCCAGACTTGGAACATGGCAAAGAGCTTAAAAAAAAAACAAAACAAACTTCATCAATGCCGAGAAAGCATGTCAAGGACTTCGGGTTTTAAGGAAATGACAGCTCCCTCTGTTATAGTCCAAGAGCCATAGGACTGGTACAAGCGTGGTGCTAACCACGTACTTTCTGACACCACAGGCAATGTTGACCTCCTACAACCTGAAGGCTTCTGGCTGGAGATGGGGGTCAGGAAATGAGAATTGCATCTTCATAACAGACTTCCAAAGATAACAAGACAGTGTGAAGCCCGGCACCCATGTCTCACTCAGATGAACCAGTTCATCAGCCTGCAGCTGGAGACTGAGGTGAGCTGGTTGCTTTTGCTGACCTCAGACATACAAACTGCTCAATCCTTCATCCATGGGGGTCACCACGGCACATTCACATCCAGGGCACAGGAAGAAGAAAAGGCGAGGCCTGACTTGTGCACCAGTAGAAGGCAAAGAGTGTGAATGAAATGTGATACCTGCTACACCTGGTAAGGAACTGCTTGACCTTGCACAAGCTTTTATAACATGTTTCGCCCCTGCACTCTTGGACCATATCCACCATCCAAAGAGATGATGGATCGCTCTGGATTTTTTTTACGCCACTATCTTTCTCCAGAAATTGACTGTACTGTCAGAGCACCTCACAACCAACAACATCAAACAGGGACAGACCATAAAAATGCAGACAAATGGTGCAACATCAGGAGGCAGAGAACAGCTGAAATTGCTCTAGGGAGCACTTTCTGGAGAAATATAATCTGATCAGTGAAACCATAGAAAACAAAAGCAGAAAGTACCCTGGCAGAAACAGAACCAGCCTGGCTCTGAGAGGAGGCCAAGCAGCACGAATTGACCACCTGATGGAGCAGAAAGAAACCCAAAGAGAGGAATAACAAAAGCTTTATTTTTGCAGTCATGGTGGTGACTGTGGCCAGCACAGTGCCTGAAATCACAAGCACAGCATTGTGTACCACTTTTCTCCAATCACACCATATGGACATGAGATGGGGTTCGGTTCAATGCTGCCCTTTGACACTGGTAGGAAAATGCAACACTTTTATAAAGTGAAAAATGGATCCTGACAGAATAAACGACTGAATAAACCAGGACAGGCAGCATATAGATGAAATAATTTTATTGCAGAACATTGTCTGCCTGGAAAACTGTGCAACAGGAATTTTTAATTATAAATTCAAAGTCAATATAGAAAATAATAAAAATCAGAATTTCCAGTTCACTGTTTCAGAGCCCTCAGAATCCTCTAGTCCTAGTCAACACAGAAAGTGCAAGCTCTTTCCTTCTGTGTTACAGGAAATCAACGAATGCAGTTTTGAACCCTTTACTGTATACTGTAAGAACCTAAGTAGAAAGTAAAACTAAACAAAAAAAAAAGCCAAATAAGTAACCACACCAATGGTAGCCTGCAACAACTCTGGGCTAAAGAGAGATCTTCCTCCTGCAACTGAAATTAAATAATCTCTTTCCTTTATTGGTAGTCCTCTTATTAAAAAATAATTGTCTCTGTTTATTAGTGAGTAAGGATGCTGGGGAAGCCTTTACTTAGTTTACCTACACTCTATACGTCTCAGTTATTCACTTCTGAATCCTAATATTGGCTGAAGAAGACTCAATTAGAATAAAATTCAAACTTATTTCTTTGTAATTATACAGACTATAAATTCCATTGCTTCCAGGCACACTTTTTACACATGCACAAGTGAAGCGCCATCACTGCATCTTACTCACAGGTTTTTTTCCTTGGTTATGGTATTGCTGGATAAGCTACAACAGCTGAAATTTTCACTAAATTGTGCAACAATTCTCATTTCTTCCGGAAAAAAGCTCTATAGTTTTAGTCCAGTTATAACAATTATTATGTAAATCCCTCAACTCTGCATGGTTACCCAGCCCTAGAACTCATTACAGATTCATTAGAAGCACAGTTGCTCCATCTTCTCTTTAGATCCTTTGAAATGTAATCATTACCGTGAACTGGGGGATAATGCTGCAATATGAACATTATATTCATCACAAAGCTTTTGTGCTGGTGCACAGGATTCTTTCATGCTTAATTTGTTATTAATCATAGTTTAGATTATAGTCACTGTTGTAGGCAGTTTTTTAAAACACCAAAAAATTTTTTTATTTGAAAAAAACAGCCACCATCCTCTTCCAACTAATTCCCACTCTGCTCACAGATTTTACCAAAGATGTTAAGAGAGACAAGCGGAAGTCAACTATTCTTCGCGGACACTGCGGTGTCAGACTACTTTTTAGTGGGCCATGGAAAAGTTCAGAAGAGAATAAGGCAAGTGAGGGTTAGGCTGAGAGGGCAGGCAACTTGAAAGAGTAGCAGCTGTAGTAGCTGCTTTCAGAGGCACAGATGTTGAAGGCAGGGAAGCAACCAGGATGCAGGACTGACAGGATGAAATGCAATACTAGAATACCATGCCTCTCTTGATTTAAACAGGCAATAAACATGTACTAGTCTGAACAAAAAAGAAGTACCTCCAAGATATTTAAGCACAAAAGTAAACTGCAAAGACATCTAAAAGGTCATCTAAAATATGAACAACAGCTTACTGCTGTGAACATTAATTCTGCTGAACTAATCGATGCAATCAAATGCTTCACACTGGAGCTGCACACAGCCATTTCCCAGGTTCCCAGGACAGAAGCAGGAAATTTTCCCCTTAAGAGTAAGGGAAACATGAATAAGATTTTTAGAAAACCCCAGAAAACAACATATTACTATTTTTCTCTTCACTGTTATCCAGACAGGTAAATACAATGATGGACTTCACCTACTACACAGTTGAAATCCCCACAACATCTTCATCTGATATTGCCCCTTCTGTTGTTACAGATAAATGAAGATGATATCACAAAAGGTACCAAAACCCACTGTCACAAGAAACTGAAGAGGAATAAAGCAACCAATGTTGCTTTATTCACTGCAGAACACAGAGAGCAACCCAAGCTTGGGGTTTATATAATGAACGTCTGCAAAACTTCAGAGCAAGACTGTTTTCCAGGCAACACAAATAAGCTGAAGTCTGGGGGAAAAAGGAAGAGGGAGGAAAGAAGGATAATTCATTCAGTGATTTTTGGGAGAAAAAAGTGATCTGTACTTGCTCACTGGAAGATAACTCAAAACACATCCACACTAAGCTGTGCAATGAGGAGGGTGAACGCAAAAAAAATCCCTACCACTGCTCAGTGACAGAACTCAGGCTGAAAATAAAGTATTCAAGAAGAAAGTCAAGACATACATACACACAATAAAACAGTACTCTTTTTTCTTTAGCAGAAAAAATGCTGGGTGGTCTGCAAAAAATTGCTTGATACATGATCAATACATTCATATCCATACATGCTGCAGCAAGAGGCATCTCAAAAGTAGTTCCCTCAGTAATTCAGTGAAGCATGTTTTTGTATTAACAATTCCTTTCTAATCTTCTCCTCCTCTAATTTCACCTAAGAGATTCAGTAAAGCGACTTCATCGGAAATACACCATCCAGAACAACGACTAAAAAAGGTACAGTAAAAACAAACTACAATTGCAGTGCAGAGGCTGATCTGACCATTAAATGTATAGCACAACAAGATAGCTGACACATCCATTTTGAACTGACAGCAAAGCAGTCACCAGCATATCAGAAGCCACTTGATTGCCTGCCTACTATAAGAGTTAAAGACCTATCAGATGTGAAACAAACATTTCACTGAGCTCTCCCTGACATTCTCTTCAGAAGTGATTGATCTGAACAGAGTTCCCTAAGCCATATACTGAGTAGTTAAAACTAGAGGCACAAGCCTTCAAGTTATAGTTAAGGGGTAAAAACATGGCGGGAAAAAAAAACCCAAGCGTGAATGCCTCTTCCATAAACATTGAAGTCTAATGTTAGATCTTAACAGGAAGCTTGATCTGTTTAGAAAGAGACTCCTGCAGATCATGACAGCTACTTTGTAAGATATAATTTTGCATGTCCTGACTTTTAATTTCTTACAGAATTAACAGACTGCAATTGGCCATCTGCCTTCTAAAGTTGCCATTCTTCACTGATAATGGTATTGGCATTTCCACCACACCACTCTTCACTATCACAGACTGGAATTCACCAAGGGAATAAGCAGTAGAGATCAGCAAACTTCAATAGAATCCTAAGATCCAGTTTGCCACAAATCACATTTAAGTTCTCAAAAATAAAAGAATTCTACACTTTGCCTCCTCTGGAACACTACAAAATCATTATGTGACAATTAGAATGGTACAATAATAAAGAGAAAGGGAAAAAACCAACTAGATGCTGATGTCTAATACAATGCTAACAACCTTTCAGACTTGGAAAGATTCTGAAAAATCACTTCTCTTTATTCCAAAAAGTGATGCTGTAACTATTCTGGTAATTTGTTGGTTGTCTCAACCACTCAATATGCCTCTGAGTTCACTAACCTTCAAGTTCCACCACCAGCAAAAGCCTCACGAGTTTTGTATCCCTGCTTTGGCAAGAACACAATGCTCAACAGCTGTCTCAGGTATCAGTGTAGTTAAAATATTCCATTGCTCATTAGGGAGGAAGATGAGATCACCAGGAAATACTATAATGTATCCTCTTGGTTAGAGACAAAGAGGACTGGCAGTAAACCTAAGCTTCTCATTCTTTCCCTGGCAGTCTGGATATTCTCCAACAATGTGAAATTTGTCAGTCTCTATCCCTCCAGGTGATAAAAGAAATTAAATACTGCCTATACTTTGTCCTGTCTTTGGGAGAGGGCAACAGTCTATGAACTCAAATGGAAAGAAGCCTTTCCCTGAAGGTATGAGCAAAATACCTAAGCTCTGTAGAAACTCAAGGCTGAGGACTCCTCTCTCTGCTTAGCCTTTCTGATGGCTAGATCTAAGCAGTGGCTGCAGATGCCACCCAAGGCACCCTCACGAAGCACTGTACAGGACACCCATACACATGACAGTGTGTTCTACCATGCATGGCAAGGCTTAGCACCTGGAAGCCAGGTACCTGCCTTGCAGCACCCAGATCTTTCAGTTCAAGACCTCAATAACTTACTAAAGACCAGTAGGAAAAGTCACATTAGGTTGTCTGTGAGAGACATTAAGAAAGCATTTGCCGGGCACATGCAAAGGGCAAAGTCAGACTAAATAATGTAACAGTCTCTCCTGGCTTCAACCCTGTGTAAAAGGAGCTTTATCTCAGAGGGGCTGGGAGACTAATTATTTGTACTCTAAAAAGCCCTTCAGAAACTTGGAAGAATAATGCTACTCTGCTTGCAAAGTGTTCATTCTTCTTCAGTTAATTTAATTCAGATTCCTTTTCCCTCAGCATACATCAGTGCATCCCCCAGTGAGATACACTGAATAAAGCATGGAAGGTGCTTTGCAGTTCAGGGCTGATGTTTGCATCTGTTGCTTCAACACATTGTTTTTGTATTCTGTATGTGTAAAGCTGACTGAAAAATTAAGGAATAAATTAAAAAATTAGACTGTAATGAGGCAAGTGAGTTTGCCCTTTGTTCCTCTCTGTTGTCCTCAGCATGCCAGAAGGTTGGGAACAATACATGCCTACTCATCTGTGATCACCTACAAGAAAAAGGAGAACTAGGTACATCTGGGAGGCATAATTTCCTTTCATATTATCAGGATATCAGGCTTGCTCTGAATTATGGTAAAATAAAACAATGGGAGCATCACACCATGCCTCCTGCACAAAACCAGGGTCTGCCTCCAACTAGGTAGATACTTGAAGTAGAGGACTAAACACTGAAGGAAACCATCCCAGACACCAGGATACTAACCCAGACACTGGGAACAAACTATCCCAAAGCAATGCTAGCAAGAACCATAGCTTGCCAGTTCAGGGACCACTCAGACACTCTCCACCAACACTTACTTGCTGAAGCGAACAGGACAAGAAAGCTTTATCCTGAAAGAACCACAAGCCTTGCACAGGAATGCAGGAGCCAAATATACAAAAGTGGGGAGCAAGCAAAGCTGCCATTTTGAATAGCATTGCAATTTAAACACAGCCTGACTTAAATCAGTCTTAATCCACACTTCTACTTTATAGCTAATCTTCAAAAGACGTGGTTCTCTTTGCACAGCAATCATCAAAACAGATTCATCCACAACCAAATCATGCTGTATGTCAGAATATATACTATACGTTCTGAGAGTACAAGACAGAAACACTACTTAAAGAGTTATAACCTACCAGACTTGTATCTTTGTACTACCTTTGTTTGTTTTATTAAAAAATAGTAAGCTGTGTTTCTATTGTGATATTAATATATTTACACCAAGCTCAGCTTGAATGATACTGAGTTCTTCTTAAAAGGCACACAAAGAACACTGAAAAATGGTATCAAATTCACTAAATAAATTATTTTTAATGACTTGTGCACATATGAAGGAAGTTAAGTTTATCCAAATTTGCATTTTAAACTGATCAAAAGGAAACATTGCCTCAAATAAGGGAGTGGACACAATCAGTTCTGGGTCCCAAATTACTCCAAGATTATAACCATGACAGATGCATTTGTTGAAACACAGCTTTTATTTGCAGATTGGAAGAGGAGAAACAGGTTTCTCAGTATTTTAACTGAGCTTCTCAGTGCTCCATAAACCAGTCGCTAAACTGAATCAGGCAAATAAACTAAAAGAAAATGACCTCACAGCTCCTGCAGCAGAGACTAGAATGACACCGTGATTGTCAAAACCTCAGTTCCAAACAAACTGGGATCCCAGTTGCCTGGAGCCCAAACCTCCCTCCAGATCAGTGGCTGCGATTTCCTGTTAAAAATTTAACTGCACATAGCTCCATTCTGTACACAAGCAGCTAAAGATATGTATTTAATACATCATAGCAAGCTTAGTTCTTTGCTGTTTCATAACAGTATCAAACCCAGTTTCAGACCATTTGTTTTCACCTTTGGTTCCAAACCTACACCAATGTATTTGCTGGGGGTCTGTATCTGGACTCTGGGATCTGCAGATGGAGGTGGTGCTGTGCTGCATGGGGCACTGGCCCCAAGCACACCACCAGGACAGGCTGCCTTCCCTGGCCTCCTCTCCCTGCCCCCATCACTCTTTGGTCTTGTGTCTTCTGCTACACAGAGGATATGAATCACAGCTGAAATTCCCTCAATGCACCTTGAAATAATGAGGGTTTACTGCAGGAGCACTCTTCCTTAATCATTCACATCCTGATTCCAGCCCCCTACCCTTCCCCAGCGTGAGGATTTATTTATTTGAATCACAGGCAAATAAAGCACATCTACAGAGTGCCGGTTCTTCTAGCTGCTCCCCAGGGACACCTACACTGCCAATATATTCAATTTGGTGTTAATAAACCATAATGAGTCAGCAGAAATCACTCTTATCCCAACCACGCTCCCCTGAGGGTGCCAGCAGATGTTCAAAGGAGAGATCAGCAGCAGGGCACTGCCAATTGCCTCCGTGTTATTTTAACCTCACTTGTCTGTTCTGCTTTTAATTGCCTATGTTAAAAAGAGGAATAAAAGAAACAAATCTTTTTGATGAATATAGTTCACTCTTGCAGAGATAAAAATCTAGAAAATCCCATTCACACTTGCATGGAAAGGCACACAATATTGCATTATCACCTGGGATGATACAAAGCCACTGTCATCCGAATCAATTGGTCTCCTGTTTGCCACACCATTTAGCACAATAAAGCTCAAGGGGTTTTGTCCACATTTGCAGATGCACATGGTTTAGTGGTGGACTTAGCAGTGCTAAGTTAGTGGCTGAATCCGAAAGCCTTTTCTAACCTAAACAGTTCTGTGACTTCCTGCAGCAGAGAGCTGAAAGTCCCCCATGGCAGAACTCTTGCAGAAGCACGTACCGAATATTACATTCAGCTCCGGACACCTCATTACCAGAAAGATAACACATTAGACAGAGTTATTAGAGAAGCAACAAAAATGATAAGTGAAGATTGAAGAGAGTTATTACATCAAGACATTAAAAGTTAACGGCATAAAGGTTGACTAGGGAACGACTTTCTGGGACACACAGTTATAACCTGTAAATATTTGAAGGAATGATATGAAGGATCTGTATGCCAATAAGGAAAATGAATTACTTAGGATGGAAAAAATAGATACAATTATGAATAAAAAGATGAAATTAAGAAACATCTGACTCTCAAGAAAAAAAAAGGGTAATAGAAGGCAGGCTTTGAGAAGCCTATTGCTTGGATGACTTAATAGGTCTTTTATATCTCTACCTCCTGTAACTCCATGATAATAATGATGAAGCAAAAGAAAGGACTCAAAGTATGAAATCCAATTAATTCTTTGCCAGTAGGCAAACCATCTTTATCAGATATGTTGGCTTAGAAATAAGCTTAAGCTTGGCATGATAGATCCTACCTGTCAGTTATTCAGATGTAGCTTTTTGTAAAGTCTTCGGGGAAGACAAGAGTGTTTTTATAGTTTCATTAAAACACAGACTACATCCATCAAAGGAGGAAGTTATATTAAAAAGATCTGTGGCATTTTCAGACTAATCTGTGCATCTGACCGGTGCCATATTTAGCATTATCTAATCTGTTTCGTGCATCTAACAGACTGCAAACCCTTTGGGGCAGAAATCCCATCCTCCTCTTTCTTTTTATCACACAGTGTCGAGTGCGTTGACAGCTCTCAACAAATAATAGCCAGTTCCAAGGGAGGGAAGAAGTCAGTGCTGGCACACAGTGTGTAGTATTATTTTCAAGGGATGAACCCTTACATTATTAACAGGAATCTTCATGTACATGGCAGTAGAATAATAACTCCTACTTCTCTCAGGGGAAAGAACTTTACAAACACAGAAAATGCCTCAGAACACTAAAAAAAAAAATAGTTCATTTGGACAAGTTCAGAAAACAGCAGGAAGACGTGACAAAGAGGACACAAACTACTGAGAAATGGAAGAAAATAAATACTGAGACTAAAATTTAGTCTAAAGTTTAGACTAAAATGAGGAGCATTTTAAAGACATACAATTTGTATGCATGATACCACCTTTAAAAGCATACTCAGGCATCACTTCTCAAATAACAATTCATCACTAGGGGTATATTTAAAAGAACTCATATCAGTGTACTTCTGTTTCCATGCAAATGTTTCATCCACAGCTTATACTATTTATTGACACTATTTTGGCTCATACAAAACTCTTGTAGAAGCCCATGTGAGGAGCCAACAAGTCTGCTCACAATTTTAGTATCTGCCAAAGTTAATTTTTGAAAGAGCATATAGGGACATACACGGTTATATAATGACATGCTGCCCTTTAAGGTGTTCTGAATTAAAACATAACAAGCCACAGACTATTTATAAGATCAGTGGGAGCAAGTTATTGCTGGCAGCCTGCATGGCACACCTGGACACTCCTCTGACAAACTCCTCCTTTTAATATCTGATACTTCACACACATACTAAGATATTACAAACTCATGGTTATAAACTCCAGCTTGGAATCACATACCCCTAACAACTTAACCTCCACCATCTTGAATGTTTGCTTTTATGCAGAGATGCTGCCTATGTTGCTCTTAGATGAACTTTCTTCTAAGAAGTAATGCTGGCACCAAATGAAATACTGATATCCAAGGATGAGACAGGTTTTACAGAGATGCTTTGTTTTTCAAATGCTCTCAGTTAAGCATGTGAAGCATCTGTTGTGTACTGCTCCCAGTACACAAAATGGATATTCAGGCAAGTAATTTACATTAAGTAGTACATGGAGGGAGATGAACACTCCTACCTCATTTGCCACAGCCTTCAAATGCTGTGTGCATTTACAGAGTTGCTAGTTTCAGAAACGGTTGCAATGTAGCTTCTCTTTCCAAAGATAAGTTAGCTAGAAGAATTTAAAACACATATTCAGAAAACTAATTTCTCTGGCTCAGTTTTCCAATCTTTAATAATCAAACCAAATGAATCCCAGGTTTTGATAAATAACTTAGGACTTTTTCTGTTTATGGAAATTTATTTTTCCTGACAAATTTTCATGTAGTATGAGAAGTACACTTTTTAAGAAACATAATTGCAAGACTTTGCTGAGGTACAAAAATACTATTTTACTCACTTTTCATTAAAAAATTAATGATCCTTTTTTTAAAAGAGAAAGATATAGTCATTATGCCATTAACAATCCTAAATTCCAGTCAAAGGCAATAGGACTTGAGCACTTAGGATAACTTACTCTGCTGGAAAAGCCAAGTGAAGGGAGACACTCAAGACACACAGCAGTACCTCAAGTTAGGTTGCTTCCAGCTTCACCCCCTCAGCTGTCAACTAGCACTTGCAGGCAGATACGTTTTTTGCAACTCCTAAAACTTAGGGGAAAAACCAAACACAATGACAGATTTTGTAAGAGTGGTGAGAAACAAGCTCTAAATAAAGAAGAAGACTTTTTATCAACTCAAGTGATTTTGTATTTGTCCACACCACTTTTAGCATACTGCTACTACAGCGACAAGTAAGGGCATAGCTCAACAAATCTCAAACGAATCCAAAATTGGGATTATGTTGGAAAGCTTATCCTTGTAGAGCCCCATAATTTTTTTGTTTCTTTCTTCAGAAATCAGTTAAATACCCAAAGAGGATAATAAGAGTCTGAATAAGTTCATTATCAAGGGGAAGAAAAAAACCTGCAGAGGGAAGATGGTTGAAGGAAAGGAGAAGGCACAGCAACTGTGCAAGATATATACCAGAGTTAATATACAATTGAAAAGCTGTTCCTAAGAAGGGCAGTATTATTCTGCTGCTTTCAATTCCTGACGTTTTAGAATTAAACAAGGCAATTGAATGCACTCAACGTGAACTCGTGGCAGACAGATGTGGTGACCAGCAGCACGGAAAAAAAAGATGCTATATCTTCTGCCATCAGTACGTACACGTTCTCACAAAAGCTAGAAGACAATTCATAGATAAAGGCAAACCCCACCAAGCCTCACAGAGTGCCTACAAAACCCCCACTAACACTTCTGCTTTGACAGCCCTAGAGATCCTCTGCTCACAATTTAGCCCTTCCAAGTTCTGAGCTATCACGTCTTCGTTATGAAAGCTTACTTAAAATTTCAGTGGGAATGACCTTCATAAAACTTTACACAAAACTATCCCCTTGGACAGACTTTATGAAAGAGTGCTGTCTTCACATCAGCTGCCATGTGAACTTTGCCTTGCACCATGGTCCTGAGGAATCACCCCAGTTGAAAATGAGGACTGTAACACAGTAGCCACCTTATCAAGTGTTTTCATAAGACTACCAACCTCTTTTTGTACCACCCTCTAACATCTCCATCCCGTTCTTGCCCCTCATTTCACCCTGACTCTAGAAGCTTTCATAATCTCCATACAAATCTACAGCTAAGTGTTTTAGGGAGTCATATTGCAACTGATTTTTTTTTTCCTGAACTGATCTTTACAAATTGTTTTCAGTTGTGCTCACAGCACAACCCTCAAAACCGAGATACAGAAGTAGAAATCCTGGTTTCTATGACCCTGGTAGAAAACTTGTTATATGTCAGAGGTCCATAGGCAGACCTACAGGAACCCTTGCTGAAGTGCCTGTTTCCCTTGGGAAAGGCAAAGTGGAAACAGTCAAAACTGTGAAATTAGGTTCTGAAAAAAAACCTGACCCAAAACATTTTTGCATGGTATTGCTACATCCATAATTTCACTCTGAACAGACAAAACTACTTACACGTACAGAGGCAGACATGTGGATGTATTCTTTGGTGATTCCACGATGATGTAAGCTTCCCAGCAGCCACACACGATAACATAAATTTGGCCTCATACTCCTACCTTTGCCCAGTCTCAGCGTGAGCTGGGGACAC
Organism: Machaerirhynchus nigripectus; assembly: GCA_013397975.1. Lineage (NCBI taxonomy): Eukaryota > Metazoa > Chordata > Aves > Passeriformes > Dicruridae > Machaerirhynchus > Machaerirhynchus nigripectus. The sequence goes on from VZRQ01006258.1 coordinate 1,204,159, forward strand.
TGAGGCAAAGCAGGGTAGGCATTTTGGACATGCTAGATGAACTGTGTGCCTGCACGCACAAACGAGCACACTTAGACTGGCTTTTTAAGGAAAATCGCTTAAATTAATTTCTTCCCACCTAGGGAACTTTTCTAGATGGAAGACTAAGAGGTGTCCCAGCACACACAAACCAGACAAACCGTACTGAGCAAAACAGAGCTGTACTCAAAACTCAACAGGAAAAATGTTTTATGAGAAGTTCTTTCATTAAGGACTTAACTCATGACATGTCACACAAACCCATGGGAAGAGAATCTGCTGACTACAAGGCTTTGGGATCTAGAGAGGTCTAGATCCTGTCCTCCATTTTAAAATTCTCTTACACAATAGATTTAAGTTGGGTGATGATGACCCAACTTCCATGAATTATTCTCATTCTTTCAGTAGTTGTCACTTTAATTGTGCATAAAAGGGTTTCAGAAACCTGTGTTTATTAAAATTGCCCACATTTAATCTTATACCAGGTGTTCTTCTTCAAACAAAAATAAGGGAGAAGTCCAGAGAGCAATGTAATCCAAGTGCAAGTCCAACAGCAGGTTTTCCCACCTTCCATACAATAGAACTAGAAAAGTGAACTCGTAAAAATATAAAATAAAAGGAAAAAGAACATTTCAGTATGGTTCATTATGAAATTCACATTTTTCTCTTATTGCTAAAAAAAGGCTCAACACTAGCACTAAAAGGAAAATGGCTGCATACCTCAATATAACAAATCATATTCTGAAACAATAATTCACCTGTAACATTTGTATTGATTTTTACAAATAATAATATCTCCCCCTAAAACATATTTCACGTTGTCTTCACTCCATTGATCAGAGGCGTTATATAAATGTTTCGATCAATCTGATAATCATTTACCTACACATGCATATCCTGCAACTTTGCTGAGCTCCAAAACATGCAGGTAGTGCATGCTAGGTAAAAAGAATCTGGATTTTTGTTATGGGCTATTTCCTCCTATGTATGCACTACCTTGCTAAGATCACACTACCCTGCATTTACCAGCAGCCATCAGTGGTTTGTGTTTTCTACAAGAAAGTAACTGCATCAGAAAGGAAGGTTTTACCCAACACATTTTATGTGTTTGGAAAATTACTGATATTCTTAGGTTCCCTGTTGATACAGATTCAATTTTTTTTTCATCCTAGCACACTGCCACTGAGTTCTAGTTCAAACTGATGAATAATACATTAACTTTACTAACACAGTAAGTCTGACACTATGTGTCAGCATGGTATGTTGCATGGGCATAACATACAGGTGAGCAATAACATTCATAAAAACTGAAATTGCATTTATAATATAGATGCTAAAATCAAAAATTTGTATTAAGGTAAGTAGTCAAGAGACAGACACTTGAGGGGCTATTAAAACCATTAGCAACATACATCATCTTAAGGGATTATAAAAATGTTATATCTGACTCTCTAAAGTCAATGCACGTACACATTGCACCTCCCAATTCCATTTCACTATTCCAGTGAACCTAAATCCTGACTTTCATGGAACAAGCCTAAGAGACAATTCAAGTGCCATGCTTCTAATGCAGTGCTAATTCTCACGTGCAATTCCCATCAATGTATAAAACATCACTGCAGGCTGAGCTGTAGCTGCAGGAAAGGAGAGTAACCAACATTCATTTTATCTAGACTACCAATAACTCAGAAATCTGACATAAGCAAATCCATCCTGAATATGGAAGTCAAGACATAGAAGGGCCTGCCTTTCATTAGTGATTACTTGAAGCATTTGACTGCCATTCTGAAAGTAAGCAGGGTCTTTATGAACCAAATAAAGGCTCTTAGCTCAAATCCCACAAGCAACAAAGGAAAATGGTACTTCCACCTCTGTCAGTAAAAATTATCACAACAGAAGACTAATTCTACGCACTCAGTGAGTACACAGAAACAAATCTACAGCAGCATCAATGCACCTGCTTTTATTCCCACTGTACTGACATTTCAGGAAATGCGTTCTCTATCAAAAAGCATTTTATGCAGCTCAATCACTTATTACTCTGCAGGCATTTCAATACTTGGCTTCATTACATATTGCAGCACCACCAGCAGTGATCAAGGATAGTAACTCAGAGTCAAAGCAGCATTCTGATATTTTGAAGTCAGACAATGCCCAGACTTGTCTGGTCACTGTCTCAAGAAGCCTTCAACCTCTCAGAGTGTCTGTTTACAAGTGAGAAGGTGGATTCATCCATCCCAGGAAATCTGGTGCTACTGCAAGGAGTGTTAGAGGCTCAGTGTGACCTCTCTACTTCTCCACCACTTCATTCTGAAGAAACCAGTATCCAAGATCACTCTGAATCAAGCCATGCATAGACTTGCACACGGATACCCAGTTTCCCAGACCACTGTATTTACTACCTGCTTTGCTTGAGGAAGTTTTAGTCAGAAGTCTCAGCAAAACATTCTGTGATGCTCCAACAAATTTAAAGACTAAGCAAAATGTCTTACAAAAGTCTTCTCACCAGTTCTACTTACTGAACAGCCTGCGTGTTTGCAACACTTCCCCACCCCATTATATAAGCTGGTCTTCTTTCGGAGTGAACTCTTAGCCTGTAAATACAACTCAAAATTTTGAGTTTGTGAAGCTTCCTCCTCCTCCTCCATGTGAAACAGTTCCAGCTCTTCCATGCTGCACTACTGCTTGAAAAAATTACCATCAGTAAAGGTGTCAACATAATATCCTAATTTAAATGGTTATTTTTCCCCTTGTTAAATCCTCAAGTGTTTTGAATACAGCACCAGGGTATAATAGAATGTGAATAAGTAATGAAAGATAAAGACGTGGATTTAAATAAAATATCCCCTATTACCATCCTTAATTCTTATCTATTGTTAAGACGACAGCCATCTGGAACATTACAGCAAGGTGCGCATTCAAGAAGAACCCAGACAGAACAAAGTGCAATTCAAACCCCTCAATAACAGCCTTAAATCAAGTTTTAAGAGGACACCTGGCTACCAAGAAATACCGCAACCGTGCCGGTTTATCTTATTCCAAGCCTGCCTTTTGCCGCAGGACGCGAGGCTGGTGATGCGAAGGCAGCTGCGGGCTGGGCTGGGCTGAGCGGGCGGCAGCTGCGGGGGTGTCCGGGAAGAGGGGCTCCCTCCCTCCCTCCCTCCCGCATCCCGGCGGCGGCCGCGCCTCTCCCGCGGCAATGCCGCCCCCTCGCGCTGCCGGGCCGGCAGAGGCGGCCCCCGGCCTCCCAAAAGCTATCACCACTTTAATTGCTGATTAATTACAGCCTTTCACCAAGGTCAAAAGGAACATTCCGAGGCAGTATAAATGGTATCATGTGGAAAATACATCATATTAAAAAAGCTCTTTTTTTTAAGTAGAATTTTATATTTGCTGCCTTAATGTGTACAGAGCTTGCTTCTCTCAGTACAAACCCCACAGTAAGGCACCTCTCCTGTGTATGAAAATAGTGAGGCAACCCGCACGCCAAACAAAATTCAGCAAACATGAGGCTTTTCAAATTAAATCACTCTAGAATATGCTTCCTATTGAAATTAATTCTTTCCCAAACAAGACCGGCCAGTAATGTTACAATACCTGTAATTATATTGATGTGATATTTTTAAGAACATCAAACTTTTAAATTGATCCAATTCAGAAATAATGGAAACAGCAATGCAGAGTGGCTGTTGAGTGCAAGCAATAAATCATACAAATTGCATAATTATAACTTCCATGACTCCAGAGACAGTTTGCACTAGGAAAGGCAATGCATGATAAAACGGGATGAGTTTTATAACCCCTAAAAGGAGAACACTGCAGTATAGTAGTCAGGACACAGAGGCAATAGCAGTGTCTCCTCAAGAGCATGTTCATCTACCAGGGACCCATCACCCCCCTTCAGCGAGTCAGAGGTACCGGAGAGGTGAATTCAAATCCTAGACATAGAAGAAAGTGAATCCTGATATTGCTCACTGAGGCCATTGATCTCCCATTTGTTCTTTAAGGGGAAAGGCAGGGGGAAGAGGAAATTTAACTGATCTGATTCCAGAGGTTTGCAAGGGGAGGAGACTTAAGATTGCTTTTGGCTGAGGGAAACATTTAATACATTACCAAATCAAGAGCTTCTTTCAATCTTCAGCACCTTTTTTTCAAATACATCCTTGGGTTTTGTGCCTCCTCCCTGCCACAACTTAAATTCTTCCATTGAAGCACCTTTTTTTTTTCCCACCCTCTCTCCCAATTCTCCAGTTCATTAGATAAAATAAAAATAAATTATTTGCAGTATCCAAATCACAGCTGCTCCCTCAGGACAGGGGAGGAACAGCCCCTTTCCTTTTTTCTTCATTGCAACTGATTTACTACTAGTCACAAGTGGGCTGAGCCAGCGCTGTACCCTGCCAGGCAGGGTTTTCTCCAGTAATGCCAGCACAAAGTGGCAAAGGATGACCTGGCATAAGGCTTCTCATAGTACTTAGTTAAGCTGTCAGAGCTGATGGTACAAGTCTTCAGTGAATGCTACAATGGTTTAACTTAATCTTACTTTCTCACTCCTAGAGAATTGCTCCCATTTTCCAACCAATTTACAGCCCACACTCCTACTCTGCTGTTATAACTGTTTACAGTAAATCAGATTTGCCTGTGATTTTTGAAGCAATAACTCTCAACAAAGAGGGCAGCAGGAACATATTTCAATCTAATAAAATAAATAATGGCAGATTAAGTTCTCTTTTAAAGAATGTCTTATCAAAACCTACAGAGAGACTGTCATTTCACAGAGGCAAGGGGATGGTTGCGAAAGCTGGGAAGAGTTAAAGATCCTGCTGTCACTCACACAGTGTGCCAAAATAACAAAAATAACGTGTGAAGAAAGCAATCACCTACAGTAGGAATGGGGAACAAAAGCTAAATGAGTTTTTCCTGTGCTAGTGACCTTTGACTGCAAGACAGACAGATAACTTTTCCTACCTAATCTCTTATTACAGAGTTATTCTTGGACAGCAACTCTTCTATTACTATCCCTTTTACCTATTTTATGACTTTAAAGGCTCACAGTACTCAGCCTCAAACTATTCACTGAAGAATACCCTTTGTACTGAAGGAGAATTCTTCATTAAATAATCATTTCAGGTAGGCTATTTCCAGAAATCTGGTTTTTTTGCCTTTTAAACTTTATAGCTCATGAAATTTCCAGACATGTCTTAGGTATACAAGTTTATCACCAGTCCTACTGTTCAGCAGCAAAAGACCATGGAAGAAATAAAGACAGACAGATGGAGATCATAATTCTAATGCCAAGTCATCTTGGGTTCTCTACTGCTTAATACAGGAAAAATACTCCTCTGTGGGATCATTGTACTCTGCCTTGAGAGCTTAGTACTTCATCAGAGCTCAACATGGACCTTTTTCCTAACAGGAAACTGAAAGAACAGATGGGAACCTGGAAAACACTGCTGAAGGAAACACACATTTGTGGTGTGTGATGGCACAACAAAGCCAAGATTATTCCACCACAAACCCTTTAAGCACCACATCAAACATAACAGGCATAATAGGCAGGGTAAGGAAAGGATTGGGTTTGTGATAAGGAAACTGTCTCACAGTGCAGGTCCACCTGAGAGCGCACACTGTTGTCTCCGGCCTGGTTACCATTACCAAGAGCAGACCACCTTATAGCAAAGGGGAACAGGGTTTTGATTTAAGGCACTTCATCACAGCATCTGCGTGTTCTGGGACAGGAAAAGGACCTGGCACTGTAGAGCACTACACAGAAATGGGTGTCCTGCTTGAGAATTTCAGATACATTGCCTCTGGGACTGTGAAGTGAAACACCCTCTGTTTACACTGCCCAAATACAAAATACAGCCTAAACAAATTTCTTGGGACACTGAGAAGGCATATACACAGAAGAAAGAAGTATAAATGGCTGCCCATTTGGACTATTCTCTGGCATTAAACATGTAGGCTGGGAAAAAAACATACCTGTCAGCAAATATTGGCAATTTTTAGAGCAATCACCTAACTACCAAGTCACAAATCATGCAAGTGGAAAGAAAAATCCATAACTCAGGTTTGCTACATGTGGATTGAAACAAGGAAGAGGGTACATATTTTTTGAAAATTAAGTAACATTAAGCATCAAATTTGGAAACTCAGTAGAACTGGGAAAAAACAAAGGTCATAAAAATTTAGAGAACAGAAAATTAAATTAACAGCGAAGTGGGCCCATGCAAGTTACTTCAAGAACCTTTTGCATTGGAAAGACTATCAGAAATGAGAGAACAGCATAATAAACTAAATGAAATCATTTTACACATACATAGATACAAATTTTAAAAATGGAAAATTGAAAAGGTTTGAACAGAGATGAGGAAAGATAAAAAAGAAATAAAGGAAAACTACATGTCACCTGGACTTAGAAAGTTGAAGGCTTATAATGAAAGTAAGCTTATAACAAGAGTAAAAAGATTAAGGGGAAAGAAAATGAAAAGTTGTAACCAAATTAATGCTCAGATTGTAGAGGTTAAAACTTTTTTTTTTTTAACTGCAGAGATGCCTGGCATTTATCAGAGATGGAGAAGTATTAAAGCACATGCTTTGCAGAATGCTTAAAGGTAGGAAGAGGTTATAAAATAAACATAGAGGATGACAAAGATTACAGACTCTGGGGGTTCAGAACTTTTAAAACAACTCCCAAAACCCCTGAGAATTTTAAAAGATTGAGGTTTCTTACTTTATATTTCTTCAAAAGGCATAAGGGGATGCCTGGTACACTACAGTGGGATGCTACAGAAGCAGAACTAAACTAATAAATGTATACCCTGATAGTTCTCAGCCACAGTTCAGCATTTTAGCACTGCGAGAAAGTATTCTAACAAAGATCCTGCTGCCCTGGTACTTTATCCCGCAAAATTGTGAATACATCTTCCACTTAGACCAGAGAATACTGGTTTTCAAGACAGCTTGTAAAATGCTCTATGCGTTTAGAATTCTGTGTTTTCCTGTGGTCTCCATTTCCCCAACCAATCCACTCTTACACCACATAAGTAACCTCAGCAGAGGTCACCACGAGAGGCAAATGCAAGTAGCATAAGAATGAGGAAACACCTACATACTGGGCCTATGAGGAATTGAGTCAGAGAAGGCTTCTGTAGAGCATCTTCTTTTAAGAATAAATAAATCAGGTAGAGAGTATGGTCTTGGTGAACTGTGCACTGTCCTGGAAAAGGTGTGAAATTGTGCTCCATATGATTAGGAGCTCAGACAAGCAGGACTTCAATGAATTATTGAATTGTAAGAAAACAATTTCATATAGCGTAAGATGGAAACCAAAATAAACCATGCAGAGATTGAAAAGTATCGGGAGCTAGTAAATTAAAAATCAGAGAAAAAAAAGGTGGGAAGGAAGAGAACCAGGCATTACTGCACAACCCAGTGAATTTTAACACTAACAGAAAATGTTGCCATTCTGCATTGGGCTTCATTCATCTAAAAGAATACCAAAACAGGAATAGCTTCTCTCGTTACCATTCTATTTATAAAACAACAGTTCCAGAACACAAGTCTAACAGAAGTTATTACTTCTGATGATCCTGTTCATCTGCAAAACACAGTAAGATCTCTCTGAATTGATTCCAGCTGCAACTACATATAAAAAACCCCAAACAGTTATGGTGCATTGACAATAAAATCCTTGCTGAACTCTGGCAAAAGACAATTGTCCTGTCAGTTTAAAGGCTCTTTTTTTTTTTTTTTAACCTGAAGTTGTCAGCTTCAATTACTACCATTAGAAATGATCACTTCTGCTTTTGTCTATCATCATAAATATGTTTCCACTATCAAGTTCTGGTTTCTGAGCAGGTAGTTGCAGCCTACCACCAAAGGATCTCAGACTTCTGTTCTTTAAACTGACCAAAGAACAGCTCATGTCTACAACTGGTTTTAACCAGCCTCATTGGCAAAAACTGTTAGGACACATGGGCTTTGTTATTAATTTTCCTCTGGTCTATAATCCATACTACAGACAGGTTGCAGGCAAAATGTTTTTGAGTATTGGCCAATTTGCTCTTGAAGCATCCTTGGACTACAATATTGACACAGCATCCATGCTTTTTTGGGCTGGCAAAAGACTAAGCCAAGTACTTGCCAGAAACTGTCAAAAGCTCCATTCAGCACTACAAAGCTGCAGGAATTATTGTGTCCCTTTCTAGAATTTTGTTATTTTCAAGTTTTCCCCAGACTGTCATTACTTACCACATAAGCAGAAAGGATATGGAGAAAAAGAGAGCAAATCTAATAAATATCCAGATCTGTGGTTTTGCATTGCAATCTAAGGTGCTGAAAAGGACAACACCATATTTGATGCTTCAGCCAGTGTCTACAGCTTATTTAGAGGGCATCTCTCCCAATGGAATAATATCCAGGTGGAAACCTAAGGATGTGGCTGACCACTTCATGAGCTAATGAACAATAATATGTTACACCAGTACTCACACAGTTTTTTTTTTGTAGGCACTGAATAGAAGTGAATAAACTTCACACTTCTAACATTTTTCTGCTGGCACAGGAAATTTTTTTATTTTGATCACTAGATCAAGGAACATTTAAATAGATTAAGAACTAGATCAAGAACATATATATACCCAGAAGATTGTACACTGGAAACCTGAAAATACAAGAGCAATACATTTCAATCAGGTCATTTTTTACTGCAGTAACATGAACAAATGCTACAGGTGATTCTGTTGGAAATGCCACATTGCATATGCTGACTTGTAAAAAAATATTTTTCTCCTAACTACAGAGAAACAATATCCTAAAATAATAAATTAACTGTAAAAGTCAAAAGGCTGTAATTTCACTGAACTAAAATCAACAGCAACTAGTTTTTAGCTTAAACACTCAAAACACCTGATTCTTCTTTACTAGACAAGGACTACCAACTTCAAAGTCTATCATTTTGTGAAAAAGCTGAAGGATTTCCTAGTTAAAAGAATTTCTGAACAAGTCCTGCTCTTTCTTATGTGGACTGTACTTTCATCAAAGCAAGATTACTTGCATCCAAGCACCTCAGCTCAGAAACAGATGCTGCAGCTTCAGTGCAGAGAATGCCAGAGGTGAAACCCTGAACTCTGCTGAAACTGGAGACAAAACTCTTACTGATATCAATGGATCAGAATTTCTGCCTCCACGTATTTTCAAAATTCTCACTCCAACAAAACATTCAAAATCAAGAATATGAAAGCTCTAAAGTAACTGCTGTTTTCTGCAGGATTTAACATTTTCCAAAGGTTCTTAAAGTTAAGCCTACAAGGAGACATGGCCAGTGTCTATTTGCTTTTCTCTGGCACAGAGCACAGATTATTTTTCTCTGTACAATGTTTTAGAACACAGGAACTGGGGAAAAAATTAGTAGCTAAAATGTTACTATGACTTCTGATGCAGATATAGGATTGTTTATCTGCACAAAAATACACATAGTTTCAAGCCTGTCATTTCCAGCTCACATTGTTAATTATATTTCAATGCACCTCACTAGATAAGAGGTATAATCCAGCCAAAAGCATATAAAGGTTGTAGTCCAAATTATGCAAGGTGTCTTGCAGCTGATAATTCCAACAGGTAATGAACTGTTTAATCTTATGCAGCTTGGCAAACATGCCTGTTTATCTTTACCCAAGCCTTCAGCATGCACATCAAACCAAAGATATCATCCACAAATATGACGACTGAATCTTCTTTTCAGTTAGCATCAAAGTTTTAATTGTATTCTACTACAATATTTTTGTGTAAACAAACCAGGTTCAAACACAACAACATAAAAAAGTAATGTTTCAAACATCCAGTTCTATGACTTTCTTACATGATCTCAGCCTATCAGTTGAAATCTGGCAGGCCATCAGAATTACTAATCTAATCAGAAATACTAATCAAAAATACTAATACAAGCACCTGTTCCACACGGGCCACAGATTCTTTGCAATTATAGATGACAAAATACCTGGGCTTTATACTATCACCTGCTACTACCCTCTCCCGTGCTTAAGTATTGAGCCTGTGGGGCACAGACCACACAACAGGATTGTAACAGAAGCAGTGGTTACCTCCGTGCCTCGTACAAGGAAACTGTGGCCCAAATCAACTGAAACATCAGCAAACTGCCTCCGTTCCTGCTCAAGTAAGAAGAGAAATCAAACTGAAGGACACAGAGATCCAGTTAGCAATCCCTTGGGTTTCTGCCTTTTGTTCCAATTTATGCCTCCAAGCACAGAGAAAGAAAATTCTTGGGTGAAAACTTTCAGTTTCTGAACTGGAGATGGAAGGCACTTAACTCTGCTCTAAATAATAAGATTTCCATTGCCTCAGAATAATCGGTTAGGATTTAATGAAACTACAGAAAAAGACTAAAAGCTTAAAGAAGATGTAAATACATTTTCTTTGGGGAATCAAAGTCAGAACAAATAATCTCTCTTTCTTCCATTTAAATTCTCTGTATTTCTACTTGTCTGTCTTGGTAAAAGGCATCAGTTGGAAGAGGTTTTCTATTGTAAAGCCTTCTTTACCATAATACATGTAGCATTAAAATAAATTTAGGGAAAAAACTCAGCTCTTATAGAAAGGATTAGAATTTCAGTAGGTTTATTCTGGATTTATGATCAGGTATTATACCTCCCCCACCTTTCAATAAAAATTATCCATTACTCCAGATTTGGTTATACTTCTGCATATCTGTGGGTATAAAGCCTGCAGCATGCTTGGAACCCTATGGTGATTGAAGGAATGAACTATACAGCAGACAATTTTATTCACTTTAAAAATTTAATTATTAAGTGAAAACGCAATCAAGGCTGATAACAACCCTATTTTACAATATCTTTTACAGAAACTTTCATTTAGCTCGTATCTTTACTACTGCATTTGCAAATACCTTAAAGAAAACCTTAAACCAACAAAAGCAAGAGAGAATGAGGCAGAAATTACTCTGTATCTGACAATCAGCAGGAAAAAAACTGGAGAAAAACCCCTGTATTTCATGCGGGACCTCTTGTATTCCAAATGGAATGGTATCCCAGGGGTTTCTTTTGCTTAGGTGTACATACTTTTAGATGCTGTATCTGAATACTGCCAGTCAATATCAAAGCAAGGATGAAAGGTAATGTCTGAGAAAAATAAATATCTGAGTTCAGTCAGTGACGTGAATTTACCATCTATGTAAGGAGGTATAGCTCTTTACAAATTACATGTATTTATTCAAGCATAAAATTAGATTTGTACACTGTACCTCGAGAACACTGTCAAAACCCTTGAATGAAAACTTTTGGGTAGAAATGTATTTAAGTGCTAAGATTTTGAATCAAAATACATACATCTGAAAAATATCTGCAATTAAAAGGTTAAACAGTATCTTCACTATCTGCTTCTGCTGCAGTATATTCCTCTACTAGCACATCAGTTTTATGTCAGTGATCCCAGATGGCCCAAACCAACATTTTCTTGCTTACAGCTAAAAAATCAAATAATATCCAAAACATTAACTGAATATAAAATGCTGTGCTATTTTTATCTGCAATCTGCAGAAAGTCTGAATACTTGAAAGGATAACTGCCTGAGATTGTTTTCACTGAAGTACTACTTGAAAACAAATTGACACTATTTCTTAAATATTCTATCCATCTCTATACGCATCCTCAAGAATAACTAAATGAGGCAAAGTATCCTTAAGAGCCCTTTGCACATTTCTGGGACCTGAAAATATCATGCCATGTTAATATAACTTGAACAACGCCAAAAAAATAAAGAAAACAAAGCAAAACCATGCTGTATGACACTGAGAATAAAAACCAAAACGAACGTAACTTAAAGAAACCTGTGAATGGTAGAACAACTGTTCACTGACTTTTTCAATAAAACTTTAGGTGTTTAAGAGACCAAATACTGCTTTTGTACTTCCAATCTATTAATGTTTTGGGATCAAGTTGTCAAATACATGCTGTAATCCCATCCAAAAGATTCTGGCCAAATACATACAGGCAGTACCTATATGAAATGGTAAAATGAACAGAAACACAAAATCAACTCCCTGAGTGCCTCCATTACCTCACCTGTGAGACAAGGAAAGCAATATTTACCTTTCGTTGAAAATTAATTTGATCCTATCTGCTAAGTGTCACTACATGCCACCACTTTTGTTGGTCCTCTTCTGAGCACCCCACCACCAGACACAAACTTTTCTGCCTGCCTCTGAGCAGCTCCAGTCAGACACAGCATCTTTCTGACAAAACTGGAATTCTCTTAATATAACATGTAGAAACAGCAGCTGTATACTATCAGGAAGAGGGTTACAAATTTCCTAGCATGATATATTCAAACTCCAGAATTGGCAAACTAAAGAATGTTTGTTGGTCGTCACCAGGGCTAGTGTCATGCTAAAGGAGTTTGAATTGCATATGGGAACCTGCTCTATCTGGCCAATGAACAGAAGACACTATTTTTTCTCTCTTCTTTAATCCTAGCTTTCTGGCATCTTAGCATCTCATTCTTTTTGAAACCAGCTATAGTCATTAAGAAAAAGAATTGTGAAATCTCAATCTGAGCTCAGTTACTCAGAAGATGCAGCTGCAGAACCAGAATCGAATAAAGAATGATTAAAATTGGTGGTATGCATTTCAACATTTATACGAAATTTAACTCATCTGTGTTGCTTCTTCCTACTTACCCTGTTGCATTGCTGTCAGCTAAAGAAGCTGAACTAAAAAGCAGAGCAATGCAGAAACCTAGAGCAGAGACAGCAAACCAGAATAATTTGATATGACACCCACTCCAAAAGTTTAATGCACCATGTACATAGCTGGCAACAGCATTTCAGATGTAAAGGAGTAAGTTGCCTGGAATACTATCAGAACTTTTTTTGCTTGTTTGCATGCACACCAGCACAAGAAAGTGCCCACACTGCATTATGGGGGTGAGGTTGCCCATCTTCCACTGCACTAGGAACCTGTTCAGCAACACTACTCACCACTTGATTGCACTGCCATGATTCCAACAGAACCACTCTATGTTTCTGTGGCCTTAAACTTACAAAGCTTTGATGTCTCTATGCTTATCCTAGTTAAAGGTGAAATCATATTCCCTGAAGAGATTCAGCATGAAACTTCAGACCAAGCTCTATTCCTTGCACCTGGTAGATAACCACCTCTATGACTGCAGCATCAGTATTAGTTCATTTCAGGAGTTATTATTCTGTGTGCAATTACCTCATACTGCTGTCTAAAAAGTTTTACACAGGTATATAAAACATTTCAGTAAAGTTATTGCCATCAGATCTTGGAAGAAAGACATAGAAGAGAAGCTCACCTTTGAGCATCAACAGAGAAATGCCCTGATCAAAAGATCTCTACAGATATTGGCGGGCTTTGAACCAAGCTGCTTTGTCAGTTCAAGCTGCCTGAATATTTCATATTTTCTGAATTACACATATTTGCATCTAATTATACAAAAAGGCCATATTAAGTTTAAAACCTCCATTGCATTTATACAGACTAAACCTCTATGCTCCAAGTGAAAACCAAAGTATTTTACATATTTAAATGAACAATATCAGACAAGATGACCTTTATAATCACCATTATAAGAAACACAATTACAAGTGACTCAAGACATATGGCAAACTTAATTATGCTTAAACATACTGGTTTCCAATCTTTTCAGTCATGACAAAAATTGATGTCTAAAATAAAAATGTATTTGCAATTTTAGTTACAGAAAATGCCCAGCAAAATTAACTCTTTTTATGTTACTAAATTCTACTGATAGTATTTATCAAAAAAAGGGAATGCCATAACACAAAAAAAACCCTTCAACTACTTATAGTTAAATATTATTTAACAAAGATGATGTGGATGATTTTGTGGAAGCATGACATGGAATGAAAATCATTAGTCTGAATTTGATCCTCAAAGCTTGGTAACAATTTACCATAACATGTAACCATGCAAAAAATAACATGCAGTTACTACTACGACTATGCATTACAGAATTATAAGACCAAAAGGTGTGTATGTGTATACTTAACTTGTAAGATCCCAAGTGCTTTAAAAATAAGCCAAGAAAATGAGACCCATGCTCACAGTCACTGATACAAAAACAAGCACAGAATAAGCGTAACAGTGCAAGTCCACGCAAATGCAGGAACACCAATTTTTCAAATGAAACAGCAGAGAGAATACTAACGAGCAGAGGGTAATTACTCATGCTGTATTTGCCCAAGACAACACAAAAGGAGCTCTGCAAGACTCGGCTTCTTGGGGATTTTGTTGTTTTTGTTTTATCCTTTTGTTTTCTTATGTGGACATGACTTTTCCATGCTGCACAACAGAAGGCTGCCAAGAGCTACTTTGGAGCATCAACTGAACATCAGCTCAGACTAATGGATGCTACACCAGCTGCACTGCCAGTCCTGTCCCTCTATCACCACTGAGGTTTTTACACCTTCTAAAAGCTAAATAGAGTGACCACTGGCTAAATCCTGCAGGATCACTGTTTTAAGAAGAGATGGCCATAGACGTAAGGATTAAGCCATTCAATTTCACCACTCACTTTAATGACAACAAGCATTTCATAAAGGTGTGACATGCAGAATGTAATGACCTCGCACAAATTAGGAGTGGAGACACAACGAGACTCAGAGCAGCTTCTTCCTCACGGAAGCCCATCTGTTACACACTATGTGGGTTCTCCTTCAATGATTTATTCAAACAGAAGCAATCTAAAGGTTCAGCTCCTCAGTTTAGAATCAGATAATCGCTCAAACACAGGATGAACTATAGAAACAATATGGAAAGCCTATTTGGTGCAGAAAAACTAGCACTGAGGAAGAACATTAAAACCACCACCTGAAAAATCAGTAACGCAAAACACGGAATCATTCTGGTTATGTCACAGACACACGGTTTATGTCATACTTTATACCATACATACTTGGTATTTTTTGCAACAATTGAAAATGGTGTAAAATTGTTAATAATCTTTAGACATCTTCAAATAGCATTCCAAAGACCAGTTGTGAAGAGAAAGAGAGAAGCTTTTGTATTACGGCTATTATTAAAAACAAATATTTAAACAAACAAAACCAGTAGGTTTCCTAGTGCAAAGCACACTGCAAATGTCTCTATTGTAAGATTTTCTGTGTTGCACCTATCAGAATAAAAATACTTTGTAGCAAATGGTCATTAACAGTTTGATAAAGCACATCCTATACAATTGTATATGAAGCACAGAACCTTATTTTCATAAATATTTCAGTATGCAATAGCGAGTATTACATTAAGCAGCACCACTAGTGGTTTCTGCTGTCCACACAATATTAAGTTTCACACTAATTAATTCCATCCTCCATAACAGTCAAATATGCAGCTTTTGGAACAAGGACTATAAAAAATAGCAGAATTTTTGTTATTCTTTGAAGTACATTCTGAAAGCATTTTATTCCTAAATAGTATTCTAAAACCAAAACATTGGGATTTCTTATTTAAAAAAGCAGATAAAATATGAACTCTGAAAGGTTTCTCTTCTATTAAAAGGACAAAACACTGTGAGATATCCTGTGCAAGCATGCAGAGTGTGTGTATTGAACAAAAAGTAAAACTGTGAAAGAAATTTCCAGCTTCCGAAGAAACCCCTCTGCTACATCTAGTTCCTAGTTTAATAAATTTATCTGTTCAATTCCAGAAGGCTTTACTGTACAAGCAGGCTGGTAAGAGCTTTAGGACTTACACAAGCAATTTCTAAGACAATAAAACTCAAGGATGGCAACAAGAGGAGAGAGACTCACATATCAGCCTTCAAACAGTAGTTTGGGTTTTGGTTTTTTTTTAAAAGGGTTAAAAAGCTATTTTCATGTGCATGAAAGCCTTTATTTTATATTTCCTCCAGAAATTAATTCAGTATAGAAATTCTACTTAACACGACTTGGCAAGCACAACCTAGCAATTAGATCAGGAAGCACAGTCCCCCCTGGTTGTGTGTGTACATACATTACTTACAGGAGATGCTTTCCCAAAAGTGTAATAGGGGCAGAAAAAGGCTGAGAGAAGCCAGGAAAAGAATTCAGCAGACGAAGCAGGAAAACTTGCCCATCAGTACCGGTGGTGAGAAAACCACAACAAGAGGGTAGGTTTCATTTCCAGTCCTGGGTTACAAATGCCAATCAGCCCAAGCCAGGATTTAGAAGCACAATCCAACAGTTTGGCAGACAGGCAAGTAATTAAGTTTCACTTGTCTGGAACGCAAGTTTGGTTGTTTTGGGCTGTAAAGCAGTTCTCTTCTTTGCCACAACAGAACCTTCTGCCTTTATAAGACAGGTCAGCTCAATGATCAAGCACAAGACCTTCAGCAATTTTCCCAGAACCATCACGTCTTAGGCTGTGGTCCAGAAGAATATAAAGCTCATACAGAATCACACCACCACTTGGTTTCACATGTTTTATTGCAAGTGATTGATTCAATCAGGATTGATGCTAGACCATCAACTGGGAAACTGTTTCACCACCATTTCAGGTAAAATTACATGACCTCTAAGTCTCTGGCTTTCCTACCTGTAAAATGGCAATAAAAGTTGATCATTTTTATAGCAGTGTTTTGACAGCCTCAGAAGAAAGTCAGTGTCTAAAGGGCAAATTAGTACTATTCATCCTAAAATGCTAATACATAGTGTTACTTGTCAATGCTTCTATTATCCAACATGAAAAACATATTTTTGAGCATCTCTAAAAATACAGAATGATTTTTTGTCAAATTTCCTTTATAGGGAACACTGACAGCTCTCAGTGCAGTAAGCCAAGCCTGATTTTTGCACTACATCTGCAATATCTTTTATACTTGGGCAGCTGGCACAGAGTGAGAAAATTCATTAACATGCTAATGATGTGTCCTATTTAAAATTCCAGCTCTGATTATTGTGTGATTAAGTCTCTTCCCTTGACGTCTGCTTCCTTATATCTGCATTACTGTGAGAAATCAACAATTATTAATGAAGTAAAAAATAGGTGACCAATTAATACACAATAGAAAGACAAACACACACACATATTTTAGCATTTAATTTTTTTTGTCTAATATTTTCCGTACAAAACAGTATTATGTTCAATAAAAAAAAAAATCAAAGTTTTCACGAAGCTCACAGGCACAAGACAACAATTCAAGTGCCAGATGACATAGACATGTATAGGAATACTTGTGAAGAGGGTTTTAAGGTGCAGTATAAAAAAAGAGAGGGGGGCTCCTGATGCATTGAAAGTAGATTATTATGCCCTGGAAACAATTCATAAGCAAGACTGGTGAGACAACAGCTGTAACTGATCTGATTACCTTTGCCAAAGAAAATAGAAGCATCTCCTTTCTGTGAAGGACTTATAAACCCACTGACTTAGTCAAACTAAGATAAGCCTTTAAAGATAAAAACCATAGAATCATAGAATGGCTTGGGTTGGAAGCCACCTCAAAGACCATCTAGTTCCAACTCCACTGCCCTGGGCAGGGACACCTTTCAGTAGACCAGGTTGCTCAAAGCCCTGTCCAATCTCACCTTGAACACTTCCAGGGATGGGACATCCACAGGTTCTCTGGGCAACCTGTTCCAGTCCCTCACCACCCTCACAGTAGACTTTCCTCCTAACATCTGATCTACCCTCAGCTTGAAGCCACTCCCTCCTGTTCCAGCACTGCATGAAGACCAAGGGACCTCTTTCTCCTCATTGCTTTCAGTAGCCCATCTGCAGTTCATGGACAGACACTATTTCATACCAGAGCCAAAGCACACAAGTGTGCCACAAGGAGGAATCACAAGTACATCCCTACAATCCCTAATGCCCAGCTTACATCAGGTTTCCTGTCTGCACTGACCTAGTGTAAGGGTTGCGGCAGGAACACAGAAAAAAATGCAGAACTTTCTCTGCAGCAACACAGATTTTATTGTCATAAATCAAAACAGGCCTAAGGCTGAGAAGGAAGTCAGCTCAGCTACCCCAACTCAAATTACACCTTTCACAGTGCAGACAAAGCCAACACAAATTGTACTCCAATTCTTTATGCTTTATTCTCTCTTCTAAACATAGTGCTGTGCAAAATAGCACTTTCATAAAGGTGGCCTCTCTTCCTCAAGACATCATCTGCACACTGTTTTCCAGAGTGTATCTGAAGGCTTACATTCAGTTAAATGTGTTGGCATCAAACCTATGCTAGTGTTCTCAAATATTTCCATTTTTTAAAGGAGAAAATAGGGTAGCTCCCATGTAAAGGGGGCAGGGACAATGAAAAGGGAAGGTGTCAGGTTTCAATTTATGTATCTCTGACTAGTATCTGCTTGACAGCATTTTATTTTATCACAAGGATAGATTTCTCTTTATGCCTACAGAATCACAATAAATTAAAAGAAAATCTACATAGTAAACACCCAGTATTTTGAAATTTATTGTCACAAATTGTGGACAGTAGATGTCATGTAAAGAAGGTATCTTCTTACAACTCTATGAATGCAAAATGAAAAAAAAGAGTCTATGAACTGGTACCATTCCTGTTGCTTCAGTAAGAGTCTTGTATAGGCTTTATTTAAAACCCTGCTGAATTAAAACACAAATGAGAAGGTACGTGTGTATTATAGGTAGTTTAATCATCCTAGGAACAAAAGAGAAAACAAAACGGACTGGTCAGAAGGTCAGAATCCTTTTCAACTCACTTGAAAATCCACGGAAAGAAGAAGCATTGCCTCATCTGCATTTCTGGGTTTGTATCACAATGCACTAAATTTGAGGAATCCTTTTTTAAAATTTTATCTAGATTCTAAAAAAGCAAGTTCTTGTCTAGAAGTGTGTGTGTATATACATTATTCTACACATTTTTAAAACATTGTCTTAGATGTATCCAGCTGCTTACAAATCTTTTTGTGTCTAAGGCAGCTCTTCCTATCCACTTGCCTATGAAGAAACTTTATATGCTTCTGAAATAGAGGCACCTTCCTCTCTTCACCCAACCTACTGCTCATAAGATCCTGAAAAAGGAAAGACATTTCAAAATCCTAGAGATTTAAAATAGCTCTCAGAATTGTATTTAATTGTTTAGAGGTAATTATACCAATCAAACATTACTGAGCCTTTTCACTTAAGCAAGCAGCAAGGCCATTTTATCTGCTTCAACTTCAGGAGTGAGTAGAGCAGACAAGAGAGTAAGTCAAGTCTAGGAATGACTTTGCTATTTGATAGTTTGTCAGTAGCTTTCCCAGTAATTGCAGACAACCTCCCCAATTCCACCACGACACTACAACCCAAGCACACTGCTCATAGTTGTGTGAGAGCAGCACCTGGCAAGCTATTTAAACTGCCCCCAAAACATAAACTTACTACGAGAACTATTCTTGCTTTCAGAATTAGGCATCCCTTGCACCTCATGCATTCAGACCCACCGCCAAATGTGTTATATATGTACACACAAAACACTTAGTTATATATACATGTTCCTGTTGTCACAGCCAGACACATCTACTGCTTCTGCATAAAGACCCCGTGTTCCTCTGTATGTGAATACAAGCACAGTGCCATCATCACTATGACAAAAATGGGAACCTTAGAAACCTTAGAAAAGAAAGGTTTTGAGAACTGGGCTAAGATAGAATTCATAAAGTGTTATATTTCTGGGGTATCCCTTGTTCCCCATGGCCTCCCCCAGCTCCCAGAGAAACAGCTGAGAGGATATTGAACATACTGCTTATCTAGGTCATTGCCAGGCTTTCCTCAGAACAATCAGTATGTTTTGTGAAATGCAGAATGATTCATCAAACCCAGCACACCTCCAGGAGATCAAGACTGAATGAAAAGCTGTAACAATCTGTAAACTACTTACCAAAGGCAGTCTCTCCTTGTTCAAGTTCTTGTTTCAGTCTGGTGTAATCATCTTTAATTCTCTCTAATTTTCGTGTATTTCTGGCACTCAGAACCAACAGTTCATTAAGAAGTCCTTCCAGTCCCTCCTTCTCAGATGTTAATGATCTTATTTCTTCTGCAAGATCTTTCGCAGTGCCAAAATTACTTCCTGCATGTTTTGTGGGGGCAGGGAGAAGAAAGAGGAAAAAGACAATGAAGCAGACACTTGCAACATCAGTAGCTTACAGAGCAATCCTGGGAAATTAGGCAATTATACTTCCCAACAGCAACTGAAAGACCAACTGGAGGAAAAAAAGAGAAACTGCTTTGCAAGCATCCATTCCATTAATGTTACAAGAATAGCAATTTTAGCTGATTTAACCTTACACACAGAGAAGTGGTATTTTCTTTAATTATTGATACAATTTACATTTTTTCAGGAAACCTGTTCCTAAGGGTTCACACTTCAAATAATGTTATGCTGTAATTCACTGATCATTGTGGTGTTGTCTATCAGACCGTTTTCTTCTTTTGGAGGATCCCTCAATGCACAGTACATTTGAAACAGAGGCTGTCAACCTGCTGGACCCTGAAGTGTTTTGTCCCTGAACAAAGCAGCCCTGTGTTGGTTTTCCTAACAAGCACCAGAAGGTTGATTATGAATGACACATTGCATTTCTTAAGTGGCCTGCACCTCAAGCAAAGACCATCAGGAGATGTTCTTCTCACAGAATATATCCAAAAGTCACAACTCTCCACTTCTTGCTCTCCCTGAAGCATGAAATGTCACAGCCAGGCAGAACGCCTCAGCAGCACCAGCTCACACTGTTCTGGAGTTTTTAAAAATGTCTGGTTCCTTTGGACAGGGATCCAGAGCAGGAAGTTCAACTCCCAAGTGGTTTAGAGTGTCACCTAGTAACATTTATCCACTTAACCGTTCTGAAAACCATTTTTATAGGCAGCTGGAGAGGAATGTTTCCTTACTTCGCAAAGCTTTCCGTAATAAATAGAAAATGACAGTGAGATACTCAGCCATTAAATTACTTTTAAATAGCAGTAGAATAAATATTACAATGCTACATTTACATAGCTGTACCAGAATCTTTTCAGTGATTGAGATACTTGGCTGGGGGAAAAAAAAACCCCAAACCAACAAATAAACAAAAAAACCTGAAACCCCACCCCCACACTTTACTCTAAAGAATTCTTGACAAAAATAATTTCCATACAGACTTGCAAAATAAAAGAAAGAAGATTTCTAGCATAAGACTTAAACTCTGATATCATCCTAAATTAGCAAAAATTTGGTGATATGATCTAATAAGTAAAGGTATCTACTAAGTAAAGGCAGTTAGAAGATTTAGCCTTGAAGCAAATATTAACATATTCACACCCAGTCACACAAATGTCTCATCAGCTTCTGAAGTACTTTGGACTTCTGAAATCACTTTGTAATACCACCAGCATTATTCAGATGTAAGGGTTTCTTTTTGGTTTTGTTTCAGCAATATAATATACTGTTGCTTAGACACAACAGATCAATTAAGAAGTTTATTTTCAAATACTAACACATAATCCAAACAACCAAATCCACATCAGAATATCCTAAATTATGGCATTACATCTCTTTGACCTGGTGTCCTCGAAGTGTTGGTCACAAAGTCTTAAAAGTGAACATTTTGGCTGCTGTTCAGTTTCTTCAAGACAGGGAAGCAAGAACAGGATGCAAGTATTTACCCTGGTCAGAAGATGGCAAACCACCACCAGCAGCTGCCAAGAGAGGATCCATTCCTCCAGAATGCCAGAGTGAACAGGAGAACTTCCACCAAAGACCTACAGCCATTCTGCTGGAGAAAAGATGCTGTTGCAAACTCAAACAGCTGTTCGAGGGCAGGTGTGACAAAGGGAGGCTGCACTTACCAACATTTTGGAAAATACTTTATCATATAAGTCAGGTTTAAAGACTGAACATTGCTAGGTGTGGTAGTCTTGCCTTGCATTTAGTTTTTTGGTGGTTTTTTAAGTCTCAAGGCTGTGATAGTTTCATTCAACCTCTTCCTCATTTAAAGCTGACATTTACTTGTTTCTTTTTAACAGGTCCAAAGTCCTCCATTTCTAATTCCCAGTTAAAACCCTATTTGCCACTTCTGCCTTACAAAGAATTATACAATTAAATAACTATAAACATGCTTTACAAATAGTAGGATCTTATGGCTTACCAGTGCTTTACTGGGAAACAACAGCACAAATTCTATTACCTTAATTTATCATGTTTCCAAATGGGCAAAACAAAGCAGCAAGATAAGCAAGACAAAATCACTGGAAAAATGGCAAATATTCAGATGCTTCTAAGGCAACAAGACTTGAGTCCACCTTTATTCACCTGAACTCATGCCAAGCATCGAAGCACAGGAGCCTTAATAAAACATGAAGGTGAGAAAGTCTTCATTAGAATCTGGAGCCTGGTGTTACATTTCAGAGGACAGCAAGGAAAAAGCTATGATATTGCATATGAAAGTTTTATACATACTGAATGGATCTGAATTCCCAGAGGAGAAGTTTGTGTCGAAACTGAGGAAATGGCATCAGATACACATCCAAAAGCCAAAAAGACACCCTACCTGATGCAGCTTCCCATGACAGCAAAAATGTCTGAAAGTCTGCAGTGAAAATTCAGAAGAGCATATAAAAACTCAGGCATCACAAGTACCATTATCAGTGAGCTCTGACCTCAATCACAGCAACCAAAGGAACTGCTTTCTAAATGCCATAAGTTGATTAAAAAATTAATATATAATCCATAGCTGCCAGCATTGAAGAACATGCCCTCCTGGGTTGTGGTTTTTTGTTGTTGTTGTTGTGAGGTTTTTTTGTTGAGACATCACGTTGGATGTCACAGAAACATCTGAAGGCATATGTCAAGATGTTTTATTCTGCTAATACCCTCAAAATGTTAAAATTATTCTTTCTGGTGATTAAATAATTATTTTGCCTAAGTGAACACAATAACTGTTACTTTGTCAACCACTTGGAGCTGTTTTACACAGTTATACCAGTGAGAGTGTTGGCTGATATTAGTTAAGTCTGTCTAACTCTTCCCCGGAAACTCAAAAATCATGCAGCCAATAGGACTGCTCGCTCAGAAAACCTGTACAGAGAAAACAAAGCTAAGGAATTAATAGTCCAAGACCAAAGCTGAGGTTCTGATCTAAACCAGGACATGAGACAAAGATTCTGTGAAGGGGACTGAAGAGCAAGATGCCACTTATCCCATCTTTCCTCCTGTCTTGCAGTGATGCGTGCTGGAGATGTGAAGTTTTAGCCCCGGCATACCTGTTCGTATGAACACACTGGGTGCAAATCAATGTGGGGCAGGGAGCTTGCAGTACCCAGTGCTCTGAACAGGCAATGTGCTTGCAGTGCACTTGCATAAGGAACTGAGTATGTACACTTCACTTTCAGGGACTGAACATTACCATTATCTCAAAAGACAGCAACAAATGAAGTTAAATCTCCCTCCTTAATCTTGCCCTCTGGGGCTCTCTCCTCCCATGCATCCTTCATCCTCTACAGAAAGTGACATCAGGTAAGCTCCAGTGGCTTGATGTGAATGCCAAAAATACCAGCCAAATCAAGCACAACAACCTGCACTGGAAAAAGAGTAAAAATAAAAAAAAAATCCCCAGGCAGAAAACAGCTATATAATTGCTTTTACTTAGTGTAAACATGAGTATATTTCCCTTATTTCCTCTCTTCCTAAAAATGTTACTTGCATGGCTACAGCTAAATAGTACTTTGCACATCAAATAGATTATATATATATA
>VZRQ01006258.1:1228042-1315374 GCA_013397975.1 Machaerirhynchus nigripectus
ATATATATATATATATATAGTTACATGCCACAAACTCACACTCATTATAACAGCTTACTGTCAGATTTTACTATATTGGGCAGATTGTTGCCCATTTAGTAGCCTTGAAGTAAAATATCATTATTTTTGATACCATTTGCCAGCAACAAATTGACTAAAAATACTGTTTGAAATCCGTCCGATTTTGCAAAAAACAAGAAACATACTATTAATTCAACTTCATTAAATATTTCGCCCTTCACAACACAAGACAAAGTTAAGGGTCCACAAATTTTTACTCACACATTTTCTCATATTTATGGCAGAAATTACGTACAATCATAGTTACCATTATTTATAGTTGAAGCAGAGAGAGAACTCTCAGCCCCACTGAAAACATGCTCATTGTAGTACAAACAAAGGATTAATTTTTTCATTAATAATAAAGCATATCTATTGGACACTAGCTTAAATGTAACAAAGAATAGACTGGTCATTCTTCATCATTATCTATAAATTAATTCTTCATATACTAACAGCACTACCTTTAATAATTCATAAGAAAGTGAGAATTTACATTTTAGCTTAGGGCATTTGCCACCATAGTATTTATCAATGGCACTGGAATTCAAGGCTGAATATCTTCCACCCTATGATTAATGAGGATACAAAGTGATTTCAACACCACAAAAGAAATTGAAGAAAATAAATATCATTCACCTACTCACAAAGGAAAGGGAAAAAGCTAAATACATGACAGAAATGTAAGATTCTGGAAGCACTGCCAGTGTGTTTGCACCTCTGAAAAAATAAACTGCAAATGAGGGACAGTCTACCATCTCCTGAAACATTTTACAGAAATCCAGCATATTTGAATTGCAATTATTGTTTTTAAGCAATAACACATGTCAATGCTTTTATGAAGCGTAACACAACTGAGTGATTGATGTGATCCTGGAAGGTAATTGCCATCCAGAAGAAGGTGAGAGACCCCACAGACACACATTTGGAGGAGCAATTCTCAGTCACAGAGAGCCTCTTGTACCTGGACTGAATCAGTCACCACAGAACAACCCAGGAATAAAAAAAAAAAAAAAAAAAAAAAAAAAAAAGGGGGGGGGGTGTAAATAAATAAACCCAAAAGTAGTAACATTTCAAATCCGTATAGTTCCATGTAGTAACAATGGAAAGAGGGACATCACTCTCCCCTTCCACAAGTGTTTTCTCTCATCCCCTCCAGACCACAGCACAGCATTTCTACAGGGTGATAGCACCTTCCCTTCACAGCTCTCCCATCTAACATGTCTCCTTTGAGCACAAAATCACAGAAAAGGAACTGCCAAAGAGATAACTTGACCTTCCCTCCTGCTCCAGGGATAGCTGCTTGGGTAAGAGGAGCGTAAGAGAGTAAGTTGTTTCATGACTGACTTCTCCAACAGAAGAAAAGATTTTCTGCTGTCTGGTCACATATTATGCTGGAACTTCAGCTACAATGAATAACCCTTGAAGTTCACTGAAAGCCAGTAACATCCAGCAGTCTGACTTGAAAATGAGATTAAAAAGACAAACAGCATAATGTCCTGGTTTTGGCTGGGACAGAGTTAATTTTCTTCTTAGTGGCTGGTACAGTGCTGTGTCTTGGATTTAGGCAGAGAATAATGTTGATATCACACTGATGCTTTTAGTTGTTGCTGAGCAGTTCTTAGCCTAAAATCAAGGACTCCTCAGTTTGCCATGCTCTGCAGGCAAGTACACCAGAAGCTGGGAGGGAGCACGGCCAGGACAGCTGATCCAAACTGGACAAAGGGATATACCATACCACAGAACATCATACTCAGCAAATAAACTGGGGGGAGTTGGCTGGGAGGGACCAGCTGCTGCCTGGAAATGGGCTGGGCACTGGTCTGTGGGTGGTAAGCATCATTTTATTGGTATTGTGCATCACTTGCCTGTCTTGGGCTTTATGCCTCTCTCACTCTCGTTTTCATTACCATTATTATTGCTGTTATTTTATCATTAGTATTATTATATTTTGTTTCAGTTATTAAGCTGTTCTTATCTCAACCCACAAGTTTTACTTTTTTTTCCAATTCTCCTCCCCACTGTGAGCAGAGAGATTGTCCATGTAGTACTTAACTGCTTGAGAGGGGACAAACCACAACACAGAGCTGTCTGAAGTCTGAGGAACCATTTGAGAGTTGGTTTGGGAGACTCCCTAGCATTATTTTCCAAATGAATTAACAGGCGTGCCAAAAAGTACACTGCTTGCACCAATACAAGGTGGCAAATTTTATTTTGTGGAGTATAAAGCGACTGTTGTGGGAAGACATACACAGCATCGAATGCTGGAACCAGACACTGCGGCCGTGAAGTAGAATTAATCTCAATATGCCTCTGATCCATCAACCCAGATTGCTGCTGGAATCAGGAAAAGGAAAGTGTGGAGTGAGTTATGTCATCTGACAAGATGCAGACCTCTGCTGGACTCCAATCATCAAAAAACTGAGCCTTCATGAGAAGGAACGAAGAGGCATTGTTATTTTTGCCTCTAAGACTAGGCAAGTTCTGCAACCATTACCAAACAACAGTTCTCAGAAACAGAAAAGATAAAGAAACCAGGAACACCACTACCATCCAGTGAAAGACCAATCAAGAGCTGTATGTGGCATATCAGGGGAAGAGCTCAATAACATACCAAGAACTACGTGCCAATTAATACTTCGGCATGAAATGACAGACCACAGCACGAAAACAAGGCATCCACATTCACATAAACCACAGATGGATGGCTGAAAATGTCCTTCAGCCTGAACTGGCATCTTCCAGCCCGATGGCTCTGTCCCCTCTCTAACTTACTCATTCCCAACAGGAATACTTGACACCAAAGCTAGAAAGTTGGGGGCTCTTTTTATACAGTTGGATCCATACAGAACTTGCCCTCCATGAGCATCAAAGCGCAGCCAAAGAGGCAACAGCCCTAACATTAAGCTTTGTGAAATATGCTATCCAGTATTTATGTCATGTTATTTATAAAACTATGCTTTTACATTGACATAGGGAAAAAAACCTGATTGTACTGCTGGAAACCATCCCACAGCATCATTTCCAAGCAGCTCCCACTTAGCAGTACTTAATGAAATAGAGGTAATGATATTTACAGGATCATGTCACATGATCTCCTACTGGTATAAACAGTTTTAAGATCAATTTTTTTTTTTTTTAAACTACAAGTCACCTCACTCTAACTCCTGTGTTGGGATCTAATTTGTGTTTGCAAAGACAGAAGGGAAGTTAGTGACATGCATCTCATGGATAACTACATGATAAACACAGTATTTCATTCATGCCTGCTTAGCTTCCCATTAAGCCACTTTCTGGCTATCCAGTCCCATGCTAATATGCATTCTTAGCGGAAAAAGAGATCTCAAAGAGTCTATGAAAACATTGTAAAATGTACCTCAATAAACCTCTTTTATTCAAATACAAGAAACAGATGAAACAGGACTAAAGATTCATTTTAGTATGCATCCTCCCTCCTATTCTAAAATCATTTTCTCACTAACGAAAAACCAGAAACACACCATTTCTTATTATTTCCTCTTGTGTAAAACAGCTCAAAATATGAAAGTAAGTTTCAATAATATTTCTACAGTTGTGTTCACACTTGCTTAAACCATCCTACTTGAATTTTCTTACCAGCTTCCAATTATTTCATCTGAAATTTATTCCCTAGAAAAATTTCATGCTAAATGGTCACACAATACTGAAAAAAAAACCAGAGTATCATGTACTGTCACATTCTTCCTATAACTGACTACAAAATTTTATAAGCATCTTAGGAGTCACTGTAAGAAGCAGCTGTTAGAAAAATCACTGACATTAAGGTGGCTTTTTGTAATTAAAAAAAGACCTACTAGATGCTAAACGATAACAGTTTATCTATGAGAATTTACAAATGTGCATATCAACAGTAACACCTCATGACATCAGGAGTACTAGTTACCTATAATTACCTAAAGCTACTGACTTAAAAACTGGAAAAATATAGGATCCTACTAATTATCTTTGGAGGAAAATTTTGGACTAGCATCCCCAGAGTATTAATTATTAGTTATTTGTCCCAACAGGCTGATCAGAAGTAAGTAAGGTGTTGATATAAAGGTTCTGAATTGTAACTGTTGATAGAAATACATCTTGAACATTAAATATGGGCTTCTTTTCTTTTTCCCATATGAAAGCTCACTGGAATTTAATTTTATTTCTTTTATGGCCTTCAATAATCCGAATATTCACAAGCTTTCTTTTTTCTCTTCCAAATTTAATTTTATACTTCTTCCTGGGCTGAATGAAGGAGAGGCATTTATATACATAGTATTGTCTCTTATGTCTTTACAGTATCATTTATCATACAGCCTTAAAATCCAAGGTATTGTATTGATAGGAGTAATAGAACTGTTATGCTTACACTGCATTTATCATGGTATTTTCCTCTAAAAATAATATCAACTATATGCTTACATTTTTTGGTGCAAATACATGAGTATTTTAAATCAATGTATTTGTATTAGAAAGTACAGCCCATGTAGCACATGAATGTTGTCTGAAGCTGTCAAGATAGCCATTAAAGGCTGAGGTATATATCATGCTTTCCAAGTCATCACATCATTAAGTCACCACATATAAGCTCTGAAAGCTAATTTTCACTTAATAGCTCTATTTTTTAGCTCATCTAATCTAACTTTTGGGATACAGTCACCTTTTTACTTTGACACTGTTCCAAAGTCACTTAACTCTTACTGCTTTGTCAAGAAAAATGCTACTTTAATCAAAACTTGTGACATCCTTATAGAGAAAAACAGTTGTTCTCAGTATCCATTAGTAGTGTTTTTGAAGAAACTGAATTAATTATCTAACTGCTACATAAAAAGAAGTAGAAGTAACGGACATTCAACCCTGCCTTATGTTTCCAGACTAAATGAAAACCTCTAGCTATGACCACTAAACTTTATTATTACTGCATATTTACATATGGACACTATAATTCCTTCTGAATGTCACGCTGTTCCAAGACTGTCCTTAAATAATTGCATATTACCCAGCTGAACATTCTTCCAACTTCTAACAACTGAATATATCCAGGCTGTTCATTAACACTGTTGGCTGAGAGATGAGGGAATATGTACAGAAAGTATCTTGCTTAAATCTTAGCACAGTATTTAGAAGGTTAAGGCCTGCTTCTTAACGTCACCTTCCTTAAGAGGTGTCAGTCATTTAATCCTAACGTGGGAATACACAGAAACTAGAGTAATTTAGCCTTCTCCATTATACACTATTCACTGGTTTGGCCTTATTACATAAAAAAAAAAATATATAGCCAACAAAACCCCCACTATTTTTATCTCTTCCTTCTTCTTTCTTGTTCTGCATTTATCAAATCTGTTCTTCCAGACTTGCTTCTCTGCTAGCTAGCTGCAATTCACTCTGTATCCTGGCTTTTCTGATTTTATTCACTCCATGCTCTAAGACTATTTCTGCTGTTTTCAGATATTGTTTTTTTCTTTTTTACTTTCAGGTCTTCAGAGAAATAAATTTTCTTTTTATTCTTGTATCTCCTCTGTGTCCTGGTATATAACTCTGCATTTTACATAAACAAGTGCCACCACATTGACTAAATGTATCTGTATCTTACAATGAGGTAAAGAAATTACAGTATCCACTGTCACCAAATTACTTTTCATCCTTGATTTTCAACCATGCCATGTAGAATTTTGCCTTAGTAACAAATTAGGATTGTACCATTCACAGTCGTTAAAACTCCCTGAAGCAAGAGTAAAAAAAGAAACAGTGCTTCTTATCAGTACAAAGAAATTGCACTGATACTTCTTAAAAAGCACAGAAAGGCAGTCAAAGGATTGTAAAAACATTTTATAGAAAGAGCAGCATTAAATTGTCTTTGGAATTCATTCCTAAAACAAGCAACCTCTTTTAGGAGCTAACAAGTATAAAATACTGTTATGAATATTTTGGAAATGATCGCCAAGTTGTCATTCATTCCCTCCAAGTGTCAGACTGAGATACAGCTTTACTGGCCAACTGCTTCCTACATGTAGTTGCATGTCCAGTTTATGGGCTGCTTTGTTCCCAAGCCATAAAACCCCATTTCTGAAAGTGAGAAAATTACCTACATTTAAACAGCCTACGGGTAGAGAAGAATTGCCTGGTTTACCTCTTAGAGGCGGAGAGAGAAATAAAGAGTACTTCCATTTAAAAAAACGTGTTTTGAAAAGTAAGTAAATTGAGCATGCTCAGCACCAATACAAGATCTTCAATTTCCTTTAGGACTTTGCTCAAACTTGACATTATCCACTTCTGGCAAACAAAACACGTGATACTGTAGAAGGTTTCATTTAAAATAATTTGTATGTGCAATATAGATTCTTGTATGTAAGTGAAAAGTTAAATCACATATGGAGAGCTACATCTCATCTTGACATATCAAAAACTCTTTAGCCTTTCTTTACTTGGTGTAACACTGGAAAACTCCTTGTACTCTAGACCACATTCCCTTCTACTCAGCTTCCTCCCTGAGGCAGGTGTCTAGCAGAGAGACACCTACTGAAATATTTGCAAATCATTTGCTGAATTAGAAAACCCACCTCTTCCAATTTAAGAGAAAGAACTGTGATTTGCCTTTTTTCCTTGGTAAACAGTGCACCAATCCCAAGCAAGTGCCATGTAAGGCTGTTATGTATCAGACTCTGTAATCACATTTCAGTGTTTTACTGGTTGTAAATAACATGCATGAATGCTCCAAGGATGAAATTGCTCTTTTGCTGCCAACATTAGTTGTTTAATGATCTGAACAGCAGAACCTGCCAATTATTGTATTCCATTTTAAAGTGTCATTTAAAGCCACACTTGTAATTATGATACCTTAGCTATAAATTTATAACTTAGCTAGAGAGCTCTAAGAATGTAACTTGTAGAGTCCTGGAACAGCTATTGATGATTATATATCAATTTCACCTATGGAAAAATACCATGTGCTTTGCATGTTTACTGCCTACCACACAGCATCAGCTTTTTGCCAGGAGTTCCAAACTGTGGAGAGGGGCCTGAAGTAGCTTACACAAGGCATGGCATAGTCCTGTTCTGCCAGGCTGGTCACGACCTCAAGGGATCTACACAAGCACACGAACAACTTTTCCTAGCAAGCCTGTTATGAAGAGGTCAATAACTGCTCTAATACACTCCTTAAAAATGTTAGTCTTTCTCATCACTAAAAACTTACCTGAAACAGCCAGCATTTTGGCTTCGAGTAGAGCTGGTAGTTGAGTCTCAATATCACTCACTTTCCTCCTCAAAGTACTGCAGAGTTTCTGACTCGTGCAAACCTAAATTGAGGCAGACAGCCATGATAGAGAATTCATTCATGTAAAAGTATAAGGCAGTTCAAATGGGGCTTCAAATGTTCTTGGTTTACAGACATGACATAACATCCTGAAGCAAGGTAAAAAAGCTTAATAAAAAGTGATGTCTTCACAGAAACACCCAATATGAATCAAAATTTCCAGGCTGTGCTGCACATTCTGTTACTAAAACAGGGAATGGTATTAGCATTATCTACCTGCATGAGAGAGGACATGCTGCACTACTAGATACTGAGGCTGCACACAGAAGAAAGGCCATCTTACAAATTCTGTACAACTTCAGTATTAATAACCATGTTTTAAGTGGAACATAAATAAGCCAATATTTGGAGATTAAAATGCCATAACATACAACGTGCACTGATTTTTATACAAAATATACCATACTCTGCATTTTAACTGGAAAAAAAGGCAAAGCAGCCTTATTAAGGCAATATATTAAGGCAACAAATAAGGCTAGAGAGGCTTGATACTGTACTTTGTTTCACAATCAGGACACACAGCTGACTAGGGTTCAGGTTTCTGATTTTCCCTTGCTCTCTTTATCTTTTTAAGTGGGGGTCCTTCAGCAATCAATCAGGTTTGGTATTGAAAACACAGAGAGAGAAGAGAGAAAAAAAATATAAAGGAAATTCAGCTGTTTCTGCATTTTACATTTCAGTGTACACTGCCACTTCAGAAGGAGCTTATGCAGCATGCAAAATTTACACAAGTCCCACATATTCAAAAACGTTGGGGTTTACTCCATATTGCATCATTTGGGAAGGAAAGCAAAATGAACAAATAAAAACCCTTCACTGAACTAAGGCAAATCCCTTGTTCTGGAGGCAGATGTCAAACACTTGCTTAAAATTGTATCTGACATTGAAGAAAACACTGCATTAATTGGAACCAAAGGTAAAGCTGTAATCAAGATAGGCACAGGCCAGTTCTGAAATGATGTGAAAGGAAATCTCCAGAGAGAAGTTCCCCTGCTTTCCATCCCTTTTATTTTACCCTCCTCAAAAACAAATGCCATACTTATAACAGAGGCACAGTTACCACTTCACTTTTTAAGAGCAAAATTCTATAGTTCTAATGGTTTATCTGTTTGTACAATTAAATTATAATAATTAATGCATGACACTAGCTTTAAATCCTTTTAAATTAATAACACCCTCTTCCTTTACTGAGATTATCTGTTAACTATAAATGGGTCATATTTTTTTCTTGAGCCAACAGAACTATCCTCCAAGCAGTAACTGTTACTTCTAGTAAGACTTCAGAGTCATCTTATTAATTTAAAAACATGTATCACTTCTGCACCTACCATAATTTTAAAATACCCAGATATCTCACTTGGTTTTAGTACCCCCTTCTAAGTGACTCACCAGCTAATTCAGTTAAAATGTTTTTAAAACCCCAAACCTGTCAGAGGTGCCTAAAAAACCCAAAGGCCATTTCTGTCTCCCATCTCCAAAATAAATCTGAAAGTTTTTAATGACCTCTTTCCAAGCAGTACTCTCTCTTTAGGGGCATTGAATGGCTCAGTGAATTGCAATTAGATGGGGAATCTTTCAGCTCCAAGAAAACTGCATGAATATATCCCATGCTGGTAGTAACTTAAAGTCATTATCACTAGACAGCTGTTTGGCAATTATGCAAAATAAGCTGGGACGTTTAATCAGTTTCTAGTGAGCACTGTCTACTTTGTAAGCCCTACTGTCAGAACAAAGCTTGCTGGACCAAATACAGGGACCAGAGGCAGAAAGACAGTCCCTTCCAACTCTAAGATGGCTCTTCTGGAACATGAGATAAGTAGGTTGCCGGAATACATTTATCTACGGAATACATGTCACATGTATTCCGTAGATAAATGAACAACATTAATCTTCAGACCTATCATATGGCATAGTGCAACAAAACTAAATGAGCAAGTGGGAAAGACAAAGTAATACCCCCTAAACTAACTTCTGCACTGCTTCTACATTACATCAGGTCTATTCTACAAGCTCCAATTCTTTACCTTTTTTCCTACTTATTTTATCTTCATAACGGATACCATTATTCATTACAGTAGCTTATTCAGCCACGAAGGCAAGGTAATTTCTTAGCTCACAAGGATGGTGAACATTCCTTGGCTTGCAGTGACCATCCTTCTCTAACCAGCCTGACTGCAGCAACGCCCTTTTCCCTGTTCTCAGTGACCAGCTCTGCTGTGAACCACAGACCAACAAGCTCAAGGTCTAAAAAAACTCTCTTTCAGTTTCAGGGAAGTGTTTCTGCAGCCAAGTATTACTGTATCTATTTAAAAATCCTCTTCAGTGGTTTCTGAGGGTTTTTTTTAAAGCAGACTTTTTTTTTTTTTTTAAAAAGGCTCTTGTTTAGGAATATACCTTACAAATCTGCGTTCGACGCAAACAAGCAGTCTATCTGAAACCAGTAGGAAGCTGGTTAGCAAAGATATGTGGAATCGAGATGAAAAGCAGCACAAGATCAAAGGCAAATTTGCCCATTGTCATCCTCTTCCATCTCTCCAGCATATGATGTTAATCTAAAGCGGCAAAAACAGGGACAAGGACAGCAACTAAAGCACTGGAATTGACTCTCTCTCCAATCATCTCAAGAGAAAGGAAGTTTTGAGTAACCTTCATATTTCTTTAAAACAGCACCTTGGAAAAGACAAAGAAATTCTGCTAACACTGCCTCAAGGAAGGAATAGTCTACCTGGTATCCCACACAGCACAATGTTGCCATTAGTGAAAGCAGATTATTAATTTCTGAAGGAAGGCGGTGAATAGGGGACAGCAGTGCCTTCATTAGCAGGCAAAAGTTAACTTTTGCAGCCACAGCTGAAAACAAGAGAGAGGAGGCAGAAAAGGCCACAGAAATGCCAGCGGCACAGGGGAAAAGGAAAGACCTTTGACAAAGGAATGCTTTCGCCATACTATAAAAAGGTTTCAAAGACCAGCTCTATTTATTTTGAGATTAAAATAATAGGATGAGATGATCTGAATAAACAAAATACGAAATTATTTGTAAGAGTCTCACTACATGCTTCCTATTTATCTTGTATAACAAACAAGCCATCACATAGGAACGGAATAAAATTAAAATAATATTTTATTTTAAATTTTAAGAAAATTTGAAGGAAAAAAAAACCAAGCTGTGAAATTCTACCTCACAGACTTCTCTACTGTTACCCAGTGCTTCAGCTGTTATTGAAGAAGTCTCTAGATACTATGGTGATAAAATAAAACCTCATGAGACATTTTCTGGGGAAAAATATTTCTGATTAGAAACAAAAATTATGCTAAATATGCTCTATCACTTTTGTTTGTATTTTTAAAGGGGTATGAAAATGAGATGGTAGCTAGATTATTAGCGAAATGGTGGGGAAAAGAGGTACTTCATTTATGCTCTTCACACCAACAAACCAGTTAGAGAGGAAAGTAAGAGACTCTGTATTAAGAGCTAAAACATTCAGCTATGACCATGATTTCATGAAGCTGAGGAGTCTGTTCTCGAATAGAGACCTGAGCAAGAACACTGATCCCTAGTAAAAAAGCCAAGAAAGAAGAGATTACTCCATCTGCTTCCTGAAGTATTATAATCTCTGTAGCCTGTTCAAACAAAAAGTTGGGGAGGGCTTTTCAACATATGCTTAAAAATATTTATGTGCAAAATCTTCTTAGACGATTTGCACCACAAAACCAACTTCCTAAAACAAAGACAATTTATTAAGATGCAAGCTATGATCTGCTTCTGTAAATATTCTGAAGAACTGAAAATGTGTACTTACTTTGGCAGTAGTTTCTTTAATGGACATGCTGAACAATTGTTCTTTCTCCTGAAGGCTAGAAGGAATTAAAATAAAATAAAATAAATAAGTAAAATAAAGTTAACCTCTACTCAACACAGTCTGCTACAGAAGACACATTTTCATACAAAAATGAAGTGTTAAGCTGACTTGTACCAACACAACAGAGCCAATATCAAGATAAAAACTACAGGTAGCCTCAGGGTTGCTAGTGACTAACCAACAGCACCTTTACAGTTCTTTATTGATGAGTATACAGCTTTTACTTACCATTTGAAACACAGTTACAACTATTCGTGTAATCATAATGTCTTAGAAGTTCCTGGCAATGTCCAGGACCTGTTCTTTGCTAGACTATCATCCAAATACCTAACACAAAGGCGTTTCTGACACAAAGAATTGGCAGTTTACTAGCCTCTTACAACCCAGTTTTCAACTCTACCAGAAAAAGTTCAACTGCAGTCACTTGCTCTCACAGTAATTTTACATGAAATACCAGTACTCAATTTCTTTAGATCCAAAAAACCTACCAAATATCTGTATCGAATTGATGGAACAGTGGGCTGAAATTGAGGCATCACCCATGCTTATATGAACAAATTCAAGGTTTTCTTCCACATATTATAAGCAAGTAGCTTTCCTACTTTTATATTACCAAATCTAAAGTAAACCTGCACCTTTGATTCTTGTAAATAAATTCACCATCTACATTTTTAACAGGAAGTTCAAAAATCCAAGTCAAATCAAACATCAGGAGTCAGGAGAGAGATTATTTTTGCAACTTTAATACTCCCCTCTCTCCCGACTTAGGAGGTGTGCACTTTTTATACAGTGTTCCATTACTTTATCACACGCTATTTTCTTTTCTGTCAAACAGTTCTGTGTATGTGACAGTCAGCACTCCCCATTAGCAGCATCTCAATTTTTCCTCACGCCTGTGTTGTAAAAACCGTACTTCTTTCATGTCCTACCATTACTTTTTTTTCCCAAATAAGAACCATTAATTTATATCTGAGCTTTTCTCTAGTCTTTGGCACTGAAATACCCAAACATTTCAGAGACATCACTGGATTTATTTCAATGATACTTTTGCATGATAAGGCAGTGTTGCATTCATTTTACAGGTGGAAGGAACACAAGCCACTGTTATTCAGAAAGCACACTATGACTGAGTGCCTGTTTTGACATGCAAACAGCCCCTGCTGCCTGTGCATTTCTCTTTTCTACGCATTTCAGTTTTCTTTTGAGAACCTGCTCTTATTTTCTAAGCACAGCACTTACTGAGCCCTATTTGAAGAGTCAGCATTTTCATGAGCCTGAATCCCAAAGCACGTGACGTTGGACCTGCACTCAGCTACTGATCACCTACAGAAAGGCTGGTTGGACCATCTTGCCCAGCTGCACATGGGAGTGAAATAGCCTCAGAGGCAGAATTCAGCATATCATTTAATCACATTAACGAGGCATCAATTTGCACTGCTGTCCCTAATACCCTGCTTCATGGAGCACACACCTTTTCTATCTACAGCCCAGCAAGGCCTGTCACCTCATTACCACCCCAGCGCCTGCGTAATGCAACAAACAGAAATGCAGCTGCCTTCCTATGCAAAAGTGTTTAATGACATTTCCCACATGGCAGCCTCAAATTTCTCCCTTTTCTACAGCAGTATATGTGCAAAACACAAAGTATTGCATGTGTAATGATGCCATTATCAGCTCCCTGCTTGCCTCTGGGCATGCCAGAGGGAATGAACTATTTAGCCATTTCTTTTCTTATGCTTTGGAGCTTCCAGTGACTTTCAGCATCTCCCACAATTGGCATCGGAGTTGGTCAGGATATGTTAAAAAAAGATGGGCTTTGTGTACAGATGTCAAGGGGCAGCAGCAAGGCTGCAGTGTGTAATTGAATGAATAATGGGTGACTGACCCAATTGTACTGAAACTGCCTTATAAAATTCAGCTCAAAAGACCCAGGCCATAACAAAATGTAAAGCGCAGTTATAGCCAGAAGAACAACAGTATATAGCTGGCAACTCTATCTAACAAATATCTTCTGTGTGCTCTTCCTCTTATCTGTTTCCTTTCCTCACAGAAAGCCCCCCCAGGTTCATACATTTCACTGCTCTGCAGAACTCACACAGCTAACAGGAACAGAGATCAATTTTTAACTTCTTTTGAAACAATGCATCCAAAACAGCACTGCAAACTAGGACCCACTTGTCAAATCTGCATTGGTAACAAGATGCACAAGCCCAAGCAGACTCTCAGGACCAGGTGTTGAGTAGGAAAAAACACTCTCTCTATACCCAGATTTCTTTTTTATGAGTCTCGAACAAGTCACTGAAAAATAAATAAGGAATTCAAAATTGAAATTGCCATTTCAATGACACCAAAACTACAGTTTTAAGAGAATTTTGCAGAACTATAGTTTTAACGGAATTTTATATTAATCTGACCTATATCAATAAAGGATATCATTAGTAAGCAATTAATCTGACACAAGTTAGTGACAGCTGGATTAACCAGAGACTCAAATCTAAGGATCCTTTTGTTACAGATACAGCACTCACACAGACTCTTACAAGTGTATTTGTATTATTTATGGTATGAATTTCACAGCAGTATTCTGTTTGAAATCCTTGTTAGCCTTCAGAGTGGTACCAAAGGAATGCCTTACCCCTCGTAGAGATTAGCCCATCATACAATGCACACACAACAATCAAAACCATGTATGAACCAGCCATAGTTACCAACTACAAACTGCTTTGAACTACATTTATTCCCAGGTTGTTTTCTTCTACCACAAAACACTGTCACAGAGAAGCCCCTCACAAGCTTTCCAATTAACTGACAAGGTAATGACCCACAAGAGTAACCAGGCAGTCAATACTGATTCGTTCTACCGACAAAGAGCTTTAACAGCCATGATCTGTTACATGTGATTTGAACCAGAAACAGTATTTTCATTTACAACCACCCTGGAGCATTATATTTCATTTTAAGAGGGGTATTCTGTCTGCTTAAAAGCTGCTTTAGCTATTAGTACAAGGGTAAATGGCTGTAGAAAGAGCTCCTTGGAATAACACTAAATTCTTGCCTGGGAAGGCATCCATAGTTTTGACTCATTGCTATTCTTCTCTGACAGAACAGCTAATCAAGAATTTGACAGCTTCTACTCACAGTCTTAGCAATCCATTATAAGGATCATTTAGAACTTCTCAAATTCAATATAAGCTAACTGCATCACAGAAAAAGCAAAGTTCTTGACCCAGCTGCTGAAAGGACTAGAGTAAGACAGGAATTCAACTAACACAAATTTAACTGGCTAAATATGAAGGAAAAGAAAGGGTTTTAACAGTTGCAGAACCCACAGCAATCCATACATCATGTGCAATATCTTCATCCATGAGGATGGCCACATAGGCCTTTCATTTAAATGACATGGACTTAGAGACATTGGGATCCGTTACGAGGAAAGAAGAAAAGGAATGTACACGGGCCATATCCCAGAGTATCACCGTATACATGCTAGACTAGAACAGGAAAGCAGGAACTGAGGAATGATGCCATTTCTGGATGATACATGAAGCAGTACTTTGGCAAAACATGGACTTTGGCTGGAGAGCTGCAGGAAGGTGTGGGAATTCTGCATGTTCAGGAACTGGGGTTGATCTGGCATGTAACAACAGACTATGGGAAAAAATTTAAGATCCAAACACTTCAGGCAGTACCCTTCAAGTATCTCATTTTACTGATATTGAAGAATAGCTACTAAGTATATTTAATTGTAATAACACAGTTGGAACCTGATGAGATGATGATGTTCATAATTGGGAATGGTGTGCAGGCAAAATAAAGGAAGACATTGCAATGCAATAGGGGACAGAGGGAAGACTAAGAATTGAGTGGTCTGGTTCGCACATCCCTCACTCTATAACAGGCTTCCCACACGACCACAGAGGACATTAGGTGTCATCATATAATAGATAATGTTTAAAGCGTCTTTTAAAGAATCTTCGAAGAAGTTATGATTTGCATGCAGGAATTACAGATACTGTGGAAGTGGCTTTGTTCAAAGGAAGGCTAACTAGCACAATACTGGGAAGAATGGCTTTCTCCTAAAGGAAGGCGTGTTTCTGAATGTCTTTCCTTCCACTATGCTAGTATACTTCCCTTTGCATACCAAGCTATTATGTATTTATGCTTTACTTCCTAAGAAAAAATTCAAAGAATGCAAATGGGGAAAAGGCAATTCATGCTGTACCCCACATCCAAGATATATAAATATATATACTGCTTAAACAGAAACTGTTCCTGTATTAATAATAAAATACATATACAGCAACAAAAAGTGTAGTCAGAATTTAGTTTCTGCATCTGCACAACAGAACATACCACACGTATGGTACCAGTATAAAACAAATAAATCCTGTACTAAAAATTCTTATTTTTCATAGAGAAACTAAGCTGCCATCTCTGATTCCTGCTTGAAGACACTGAAAGACAAGTAAAAAGTCCTTTAACAGCAAGTATTCTCCTTTACATTACTGTCATCTAAAAAATTATTATAGATCTTGTAATTTCACTCCCAACCCCCACACCACATTACAGTGTTTAAACAAAAATCACTTTAATTTCTTTAAAACTAAGCACAAGTCAGAACAATTTAAAATTACCCATATTTGAATTTCTAATTCAAGAACAACAGCCTAGAAGCCCACGCTCAGATTGTATTCAAAAAGCATGATGGGCTGAACTCTCAATTCATATGAATACGTACCCCTCGTAGATAAAATTAGCAAATTTAAACAGTTTACAGTTTGAATCTGGCCCAGAGTAATGAGGCTGCCTGCAAAGGACAACCTCATTCTCATGCTCACAGCCTGCAGAGAGCACGGCTTCTACAACTTTATGTCTTCTAACATGATTCTTCCTCCGGTTCTGAAGTTTCGGGAAGCTGTACTGTCTTAGAAGATGAAAATACATAAACCAAGCCCTACACTTGTAACCTTGCTTTTAACAGCAACCAGAAGCTGACCTTCAAGAAAAGCTTTTGTCCAGTCCCTTGCAAAAAAAATCAGAAGTGCTACTTGGGGAACATTTGGTGTAAATGCCTGCTACAGTCTACATCAAGGCAAAACTCCACCAAAAATCTTCAGCGTATGGACTTCACTGTGCCTTTAG
Source organism: Machaerirhynchus nigripectus (assembly GCA_013397975.1). Taxonomy (NCBI): domain Eukaryota; kingdom Metazoa; phylum Chordata; class Aves; order Passeriformes; family Dicruridae; genus Machaerirhynchus; species Machaerirhynchus nigripectus. The sequence continues at coordinate 1,244,435 of VZRQ01006258.1, forward strand.
GGAAGAAGTCCACAATATAAAACCAAATCAATAAATAACTTCCTTGTATTTTTATAGTTCCCTCAATGGGTATATCTCAGAAAGATTTGAAAACAAATCAGAAAAAAAAGCTTTGAACAAAACCGTATTTAACAAGAGGCATCTTTAAGCTAGACATGTACAAGTAGGACTAAAGAAAAAAAATTGAGAAAACATACTTGTTACCAAAGTTTTCTTGAGGAAAACCAAGAGATTATTATTGACAGATACCATGGGCAAATTTTTACCAGGACACGACCTACAGGATGTTGTTGGTCCTACACTTCTGCTCAGTTAAGGACATTCAGAGCTAGAATGCATTAAATGCACTATGGTAAACCAGCATTTTTTGTTTTCTTTTGAAACTCTCTACCATAAAGTTTGATTCTATCTAATCAAGAAAGATATGGGATACAAGATTTTCATTCTATGTGATCCTTTCATAAGCTTGTCTGGGCTACACATCTGAGTATCACCACATCGAAAAAGCAATTTTTCAGCCAGGCATGTAACTTCCTTTTCATCTTTGTGCAATGATCCATGGGACTTAAAACAATGATATTTGCACAGCAGCGTATCTTCATAATGGGAAGTAAAATCACCCTTTAAACCTAAGCCAGGGTTTTCCAAATAAACTCTGATTTTTCCTTGGATAATGCAGCCCACAGAAAACTTCTTTATGATGAGAGAGCTAGTTAAAAAATTATAAAAATACAAATTTCTGCTCAGCTGATGTGGTGAAAATCCAATTTCTCTATATAAACCTGACAGTGCTCTTGAGGCAAGGACTTTGACATTCAATACAAGGAGAGAAAAGTTCCGGTTAACTCATAACGAAAATGAAATTTCTAGCAGCTGCAAGAACTAGTCACCTGAATTAGAAGTAAAATGCAAAGTCTCACCTTGGAAAACCTCCATCCTCAAAAATTAATCTGATCTGAGGAAACAACTATCAAGAGATGTACTTTAAGGTACAGGCTCATTGCACCTTCTGCGCATTTCAATCTACAAAGTTCTCGAAGGAATATGAATGAGAACCCGAAATAACGCACCTACCTCTGAGCGATCAGAGAGCTGGTTTTGCTCCAGCAATTTGCTCTTCTCCAAGCTATCATTTGCAGAGCAGTATTTCTCCACTGTTGCTATATGTCAAGGATAGCTTCAATGCATGTGCTTCCCCACTCAGAATTTATCAAGAGTCAGAGCTGGAAATACACTTTCCCAATGTTTGTATAACCTCAGCTTACCAATAGGGTTTCCCACTGACTCACAGATTGCTCAGTGACTGTACTTGTCTTCGTTGACTCTCAAAGAGTCACACCTATATGACGTGTACTTTAAAAGCTCATCATTCTGCCCAGCTCATGCATACACAAAAACTCCAAACTGAGTCAACTCTTATTTACTGCAGTGCTGCCAGACACTAGCCCCAGTGAGCAGACTTGAAGAAAAATCCTGGCATTGGATGACACTTCGCAATTTTTTATAAGAATGATTAATAAACTGGTTTTTTAATGCCATCAGTACAAGGACAGAGGCAGAATCTCAGTATGGCTTTGGGGTTTTTACATAAAATCACTCCAACAGAAACAATCAGTTCACAGACACCTGAAGATGCTGCTGACATCTTTAATCATCACAACAAGCTCAATTTTCATTGCCATGCATTGAGAAATCTTCTGGTCCTATAAATCACCATTCAGACAGCCAAACCAGCTGGCTGTTTCAACCAACCAAACCATTCATATGGTGCTGGATTTCCCAACACTCTTCTGCCAGCTGATGCTGCAGGGCAGTTGAAGCAGTTGTTGCTTCAGCTGCTATTGGGAGCAAGAGCATCAGACTGAGAACAAAGGGACAATCAAACAGCTATCTGCAGGAGCAGTCCATCACATCCTAACTAATACTTTCCCCAGATTTTCTGACGTATCAATAGATCCCCATTCTTCTGCTACATCTGTCTGGAGTGCACAAAAACTAGAGCTTGCCCACAGCAGCTGCAATTATTCTCCTAAGAATAACATCCATTTTACTTCACCGACTGAAAAGGTCTGTCCCTGGATATTGTTGCTATCTGTTTCTCTTCATTATATACAAACGAATTCCGTATCACACATTGATTGAGACAGCTGGTCATTTTTCCCTAAAGAGAAGTAAATTTCATTGTGCACATACCCAGAGGAATCAGCACATATGTGGCCTGGGCTTTACAGGCTGCTACATCCCACTGGATGCTGTTCAAGCAAGCAGGGGAAACCAGATGCACAGCAGGGAAAACCAGATTCCTCATTACACCATACACGTGGGCCCTCAAGCAAGTGTTACTTATCCTTCTGCAGCGACTTTTTCCTTCTATAACGCTGCTTGGAAGAACAAAATGCTGCCTTTAAGATGCCTCAAAAATAATTCAGGTTGACAGCAATGGCTCTGTCCTCCAAGTTGGAAGACTGGCTCTTTCCTTTCCCTGCTCTGTTTTTAGCCTCCCTGTTCTTCCCAAGGAAGGCCAGTGCCTATGGTGTGGGTAAAGACTTTGCAGAAGCTCTTTTCCCTCCTTCCAGTGGGGGTCCCCACCCTGCCTCCAGTGGGGTCAGAGTCATTATGAACTTCTGATCCATGTTTGCACCTTCACAGGGAGCAAATTCACTTCACGTGCCAAAGCACAGACATTTTTTGGAATGCCAGGCTTTCAATATATAGTTACTCCTAGAGTTGCTGCCACAAGTGAGAAGAAAGGAAACAAAGCCACTTGCCCATTAACTCTACCCTTCAATCCTAGGCAGAGGACAAAGGAATGAAATTAATCCTAGGCAGACAAAATGGAGAGGAAAACATCTATCTACAAGAAAGATGAGCCTCCTAATCAGTCAGCTCACAAAAGATGAGGCAGATCTCTTCTTTCACCTATGACTTGTCTTAGCCTCTCACAAAAGACTGTAGCCAAATACTTTGAGAAAGCCGAGATGATGGCCTCATCAAAGACAGACCCAGGTGTGGGACTAGCTGAAAATGAGACAAACCTATTATCAAGGCTCAAGCTGGATTATGACATTTGATAAGAAATTGGGAATTTCCCTTCAAAATCCCAAAGGAACTCCAGGCATCAGAAAAGCAGAGCAAACTGGCTGCATAAATCTTCAAGTCCAGTTCCTTGCACCACTGGCCACCCTTTAATAACTAATACACATAACAGAGAATTTCCTTATCTTCAGATGATCCCATAAACCCACTGTAGAACAAACTCCTACTTATTAAAAATTGTTCCATATGAAGAAGAGGTGGAGCATTCAAATATTTTGAAACATGTATTTTGAATTCCTCTCAACCAGCAATCAGTGCCCAGACAATAGTCCAGATGGAACTGTACAATTTCTTTTAAGAATGACATGCTGTAAGGACACATGCATCTGCAGATATGGATAAAACAAAGAAACTGCTAAACGAAATTAAATATGAATTGAAATATAACAGATTTACCCGGATTTTATTGTGAAATGGAAAGAAAAAAACAAAGGAAACAACAGATACTGAAGTGAATAGGTCAAGTAATTTAAATGGTCTTATTTTATAATTAGAAAAACTCAACTTACACTAGTTAAAAACATGTATTTCTGAAATGGTGTCCACTTCAGTAGCGAATAAGAAAATTATATATTGTGATACCTTTTGCAATCTCCAGAAGAAAGTACTTCATGCTGAAACAGCCAGACCCATTTTCCTCTGATTTCAATGTGTTGTCTTCAGTTAAAACACTAGCATGTGTCACAGTGCACACAGCACCAGCTGCTCCCACCTTTTAAATGCATCTCCACGCAACCCCATGCAATGGAACTGAGCTTTTGCCCTGCAATTTCCCCATTTTAAAATAATGATTATACCCTTTAGCTTACCAAGAGCAAATAAGCCTGTCTGGATGAGCAAAATGACCACATTCTGCAGTCTCAACTTCAGTGAGAATTCTCTGTCAAAGCATATTTCTTCGCCCATTAACCAGCAGGTTTTAACCGTGTCTTCCAACAGCCCTCAAGTAAGGTCCATGGGTAATGTGCCTAACATTTCTCCACTCTTCAAACTCAAAGCATGCCTCAGTTATTGACAAAGTCTTTTTGTATTGAAAATGTTCTCCACATACCAAAGGTAAACAAGACAAAACAAAGAACAACTAAGGAAAAATAACAACACCTGACAAGAAAAATAGTCTTAGAACCAATGCCCATTGCAGTGTTATATTTTACTTGCTCTCTTCCTCCTTCACACTTCTACTTGGGCAAGTATTCTTTGTTGAATATGTTCTCTCATGTTCCTGGAAGTTTGCTTTGATATATTGAATCATTTGTATTTTAGAGTGAGTTGCAAGCCACCAAATACAATTCCTTACAGCACAGATTGTCTTAAGAGATGCTTCACACTAGCCTTGCCTGTGTTACTCCAGCGCTGAATGCAATTCACGTAGTCAACAAATAATTATGCAAAGGCACATTATAGCAGTACTTTACTGACAAGCACAATGTTGTTAGAATAAATATGGAGTATCTTGCAGCTCAACAGTGATGAGCTGCTCATCTTGATACTGATACTTGCTACATAAGCACTGATCTCTAGTATATGTGCATGAGTAATAGCTTTATTTCTCACACAGATAGCTCTAAATTTGGAAAAGTTTTTTTCCCCTCTACAATTATTCAGAAAATAAAACGCACATTTTCAGAAAAATCTCCTTCAGAATAACCATGCCAAGACTTTGGAACTTAAAACTAATATGCTGAACTAGCATCAACCAAGTATTTAAACCTACTACCTAATAAACAATACTTCTTCCACAAGAAGTACTGATTTAGAATAAGCCAATGCAAGTTGCAACCACGCAAATTCTGGCGAGACAAAGGAAAAAGAGTTTACAGCAAGGGTGGTGAAAAAAGAGTTTACAGCAAGGGTGGTGAAATGCAGGATGCCTAGCAAGGCTGCAAAATCTCCATCCTTGAAGATATACAAAACTCAGAGAGATGGGGCCCTGAGCGACCTGATCTAATTTGGGAACTGTAGCCTCTCCTTAAGCAGAAGTTTAAACAAGATTATTGTTTAACTCTATAACAATCTAGGGGATGCCCTTAGGCACACAGGAATTATACTCACACCAAATGTCTTAATATGTGCATGCTGCTTTTTCATCTTACAGGAGAACAGAACACACATGGACTCAGACATAAAATCTCTGTACCTGCCGTACAATAGACTGCACAGCTTGAAAAGGAAGCCACCCATCACTCAAGGGCACAGTTAATCTGAATGAATGCTCACTGTTAAATAACAGCATTTATGTGTCTTGTATTAGCTGAGATGGAGTTAACTTTCCCCACAGCAGCCCCCACAGTGCTGTGCTTCGCATTGGTGGCTGGAAAGTTGCTGGTAACACACCACTGTGCGCTGGCACAGCATCAGCACCCTCTCTCCAACATTCCACCCTCCCACACCAGCAGTAGGCTCAGGGTAGGCAAAATCTTGGGAAGGGACATACCCAGGACATTGGACTCACACTGACCGAAGGGATATTCCATACTACAGAATGTCTAGGATGTCTGCTGATATAAAAGCTAACAAAAGGAGGAGGAAGAGGGGCATTCATTACTTAAAGTGTTTGTCATCCAGAGCAACCACTACATGTGCTGAAGCCCTGCTTCCTGGCAACTGTCTGGACATCATCTGATAATGGAAAGCAGAGAATAAAACCTTTGTTTGCATGCATGCAACATTTCACTTTCACTTTAGTTAACTGCCTTATCACAACCTATGGATTGTTTTCCATCTTATTTTCTCTCCCCAGCCCAGCTGAGAAGACAGAGTGATAGAGTGGCTTGGTGGGCACCTGGTGTGCAGCCAAGGTCAATCCACCAGAGTCCCAATAGGAGAACTCCAGCCATGGTAATGAGAGCAGAAGCACCTGACCACTGGTGACAACAAAGTCAATCAACAAAAAAACCATAAAACTTTAATTCATTGCACCTTTTAAAAATGAACAGAAATGAAAAAAGTTATTTTTAAATTTTCATTCCAGTTACAAAGCAGATTGGAATAATGAATGCCTGTTTTCTCTCAAGGGACTGTGCTATTCACTATGTGCTAGTAAGCGAACAACTCAGAGCAAATTCCTCCTGAACCCATACTATTTAATTCACTTTTAAATAATTTCCCAGTGAGGTAAGTGCAACCCAGATATTACAGCAGCAATGAGAGAAAAAGATAATCTGAATATTCTTTCATAAGCAAATCCAAAACTAAGAAAACTAAAATCGCTTTCTCAGACGGACTGCTTGAGATCTTTTATTCCTCAATCTCAGAAACATAGGTGTAAGATACTACTAAAACAAGCTAAACTTAATGCAAGAAACTATTTCCCATAACCTAATTTAAAATTTTACACAAATGTCAAAAGAGAAGAATATGTCCTCTACAAAATGTTCTCCTGACTCTAAAAAAAAAATCTGTATAAATTAGCATACATGAGCAGCAATTTCTCATAAATGTTAATACAAGCAAACTAAATCCAATAAACATGATGGGAGAAAAAAAATTGCAAGCAACATAGTTATTGCTTATCTGGAAGAAAAGTAAGTTAGGATAAACAGGAATTTTATTTTCTCTTGGTGACACTGCAGCAGTACCACTTTCATAGTCCCATCACCAACATCCAGTACAGTTTCAGTACTTCAATTGCCTTTTTAAATAAAGATGAGGTTATTTCCAAAAGACTGCCAAGAGTAGCTACTTTTCCATTTAAAGGATCCATATGTTGTGCATTTAACTGTGAGTGTCCCAAAATTATTCATGCTGCATCCTCTTCCTCACTGCCTTGCGTCCACTGTCTGAGTTTAGCACTCCTCATCACATCGGACTTTATTGTAATTACAGGTTCATGGAAGCAAGAAGCATCTCTAACACTTATTTGAATGGTGCCTAGTACACACTTTCAGGCTGTGAGAAATATGTTTTAATTACTGCATTACCAAACTGGGGAAAAAATTCCACCAGTTGACAAGAAATAGTGTAAGATGATGATAGGAATTAACAGTTGATGGATACATATGCTATCTGTAGGTGGGTCTTCACCATAAGAGAACATTAAGAGCAAGACATTCAAATAACTACAAATTCTTCTGAGGAAGACCATCAATATTAGAACTCCAGCATCTCTTCTTAGAGAGTTTTAAAGCATCTAAAACCAGATAATTAGCTGGCACAATGATGAAGAGAACATCTGACAGCCAATTCAGCAGAACATACAGGAAGATACAAGACTCTACATCTAAATTGAAATTTAAATACCTCTTTATTGCTCCTGGAAGATCTAAACTGAATGGAATTTGATAGGAGGATGCTAAAGTGTCGTCCACAGCCTTGCTTATTTCCTGCAGCTCTTTTAAAGAAACGCAGCCAAGTAAAGAAGCCAGCTCACAGTCCTGTGACTGAATAAGCCTATCTTGTTCTTCAATTTCTCTTCTTAGCTGTTGATCTTTTCCTTCTAATATGGCCAGTCTTGTTCGGAGATCTTCAATTTCTTTCTGCATAGAACAGAAACCAAAGTTTACTAGGAACCCTATAAAAGAAATCCATTTGCCCATAAGAATAAAAAGTACAAGTGTCAGAAGTAGCATTAATTTGTCCAATTCAGCAAACATTAAAGGAGACATCCTCTTGCTGACACACAAAAATTCTTATATGGGTTGTATTTAGAAACTCTAGTGCTTCCAACAGTCTGAAACTCACCACCTCCATTTCAATACCACATTTCAGGTTCTCTTCCAACACCTACTGTCAGCCATCTTTTACTTTTAAAATACATAGGTATTTACCAGGTTCACAAGTTTTCCACCAAAAAACCAAATGTCAGATCATCCATGGCAACAGAATCTTGTTCTACAGGCTGACAGCTGAAGTGACCAAACGTCTATCCTGCAGAATATCCCTGCAATGGTTTGTCTAATGGTTCCAATCTGACATGAAGCACAGGATGCAAGCAGAGACTCACTATCTAACCAGCCCTTCTGATAATTAACATTTCATTTTAAATAAAAGCACAAAATACTCCCTTTTACTTAAAATGGACAGAACTTTAACCTCAGTTGCACTTATTTTTCTAGAAGTTCAGACTGTGTGTATTATGATATTGATGTTTCTTGCAAGAGCAAAATATAATTTTCTGTATCATAGAATTGTAGAATCATTAATTCTGGAAAAGAGCTCCAAGATCATTGCGTCCAATGTCTGACCAAACAAACAGGACCTTGTCAAATAAACCACAGCACTAAGTGCCATGTCAAGTCATTTCTTGACCATCTCCAGGGATGGTGACTCCACCTCTCTGGGCAGCCTGCTCCAAAGCCTGACCACCCTTTCAGTGAAGAAATTCTTCCTCATGTCCAATCTTAGTCTCTCCTGGTAGAGCTTGAGGCCATTTCCTCTTGTACTGTCACTAGTTACCTGGGAGAAGAGACCAACCTGGCTACAACCTCCTTTCAGGTAGAGAGTGTTAAGGTCCCCCGTGAGTCTCCTTTTCTCCAGTCTAAACACTCCCAGCTCCCTCAGCTGCTCCTCACCAGACTTGTGCTCTGACCCTCCACCAGGCTTTATTGCCCTTCTCTGGACATGCTCCAGCACCTCAAAGTTTTTCCTGAAGTGAGGAGCCCAAAAATAAAAAAAGACTTCATGAATTTGTACACCATCCTTGTACAAATTTTTCCCTGAAAACCCAACAGATAGCTTGCATCCAAGGAAGAAACACTTCTTGAAGGAATCTGGGTTGCTGAGTTAAAGTTGTCATCGAACTAGTTGAACGCTATACTGGAGAATTTGATTCTGTTCTTACACTTCTTACTGTCTCTGTCAAACTCTGCAAGCCACTTAAACTCTTATCTCCGCACATGGCCACAGACCATATGTTCATCATTTCTATACAGCCTGCAAGAGGTGTCTGACATACTATCTATAGGATTTCAACAGAAATCAAATCTCAATTCCATGCTCCGGTCACATTCAGTCCAACTAAAAATAAAAATGAAAAACAAAAAGCCAGAAACCCAAAACTAAATCTTTAATAAGTAAATAACTAGGCACTACAAAACTGATGTTAGAAACAACAATGTGGCTTTTTATGGCGATTCACTTCTCCAGTCTCCATCTGAGCAAATGGCAGTAACACCTGAAATGGTGTTACAGAGATAAAATTAAGTGTATCTGAATCACTAAGATGCCACGTCGATTAACACTGCAAAAAAAGCCCACTCACAAATTAATAAATTTGTATTCAAAAGAAGGTTTGAGTGGCACACAGCAAAAGGGGTCAAATACTGAGTAATGAAGAAAAAATAGTATTCTGAATATCTGAACAGACACTTCATCTTCATCTATGTATGAGGTAGTGATCTAGGGGAAAAAAACACATACTTTGATATTACAGACTCTTATAAAATATACGTACTATGCACAGATAACAGACTTAGGCATTTCTTTGCTTTTTTAGAGCTTCACTTCATAACCTTAACATTATTTTAATGTTTCCAATGCAATTTACATGACATTTAGTTCACTAATGCTCATTTTGTCAACAAGCGTACTTGTAGGTTTGCTGCACTGTAACCAGCTTCCCAAGCATCACTTACAACAAGAAGAAATGGTCCTTGCATGTTCAAAGGTTGACTAGCTCCAAAATTTCAATTTATAATAGTCCTGCACACTAGGTTCATCAATTATTTTTCTCCTCCTTTGGTTTTAAATATAGCAGTAGGAGAATGGTGTGGCCCATGTTTCAACCTACAGGCATTTGTCAAGGACAGAAAGGTTAGCAGACCAAAAACATCAGTTTTGTTTCTTTCAGTCTCAAATTAGGCTTTTAGTGTGCACAAAGGACAATTCTGTCTCTGTGTAACTGGCTTGGGAATACTGCCAAAATCTTAATAGGCCCTACTTAATACAGAGACCTCCATAATCTGTGAAAATGTAGTAATTGCAATCACTGCAATAAGCAGCCTACATGGGAACAGAAAGGAAGATGAACAGAATCTGGTTTTACAATCACACTTTTAGTACTGAAATGTACAACATAAATAGATACCAGAAGCACACAATCTGCATTCACAGAAAGAAAGCTGCTCTGCTCAGGAATAGTTCACAGGCATTCTTGGGAACATGGAAATTTTAATCAGTAAACTGGAATTCTCCCGCGTTCTTTTCCAGAAATTCAAAGAAGCCTTTAGCGTGCTCTTGATCAGCCTCCAGGGACAGATAAAAAAGGCTAAAGTCCCAGCATGGAGCAGCAGATGATATTCATCTCACTAAACATAAGCTGGCGTTTTACCTTGCAGATCTGAGTTCAAACTGAGATTTCCAACATGACAGCTAATCATACTGATGGTAAACCTCCAGCTTCACTTATGGACTGATAGTCCCCACGAAGTAGAGATTGCAGTAGAAATGGTAAGACAAAAATTATAGATACTGCCACCAGTTTTCAAATCCCTGAATACAAATGCAGAACCAATAGGAGAGAGGGCAGAAGAAGTAAAGAAAAGCGGGGCTGAGGAAAACAGATTATTTCCCATCATGCAAGACTTTGGGCAGGACAATCCTTAGGGGATGTTGGGTCACCACAGGTCAGTCTTCCCCAGAAACTTGAATTCCTGGTAATTTTGATAAAATGCTAATAAATAGCATGTCTTTACAATGCTGTAGGTAATTTTTCCCTAGTATAACTACACAGGAATAAAGATTCAGCTTGAGCAAGTGTAAAAATTAGCTGTTGTGCAGTCTTAAGTACAGCAGTTTTCAGTTCAATATCTTCAGGTTGCTCTCGGATGTCTAGATTAAAACAGTTCTCTGCACACTGAATGCTGAACTACACTATGTCTCCTCTTACATGTTGACAAAATAAATCTAAAAAATACAAAGGTGATGAGTAGGATAAAAAAGACTTTTCTTCACCTAAGTACAACTTTGCAATGATAACCATAGGATGTTTTTCCTATTTCTTTGCAGGTTTTTTATATATGTAAATTTATGTGTATACACACAGAGATTACTATACTATTGGATCCACCAAAGGAATAAAAATAGCACACAAAAAGATTTCAAGACAAAACAACAGAAAAAAGGAAAACTAGGTCTACTAGGTCTCTAAGGTGCCACATCGCTGAGTGTGATCACCCAGGTTTAAAAGACACATAACTAGACAGTAGATTGAAATTTTTGAACGACAGTGAAAAGAAAGAGCTAAATTTTGCTTAAAAGGCTTGCAGACCTAAAATTGGACAAATGCCATCTTGAAACATTCCATTTGCCAAACTATTGCGTTGTGACATCACGTGTCAGTGTAAAGCTATTGTTAGCAAATGCTGACTGCTCCGTGATCATTCCTTCATCCTTATGAAAAGCATCAATCATTTTTTCAGGAATAAAAGCTGGTAAATCATGTATTTATAGTAAATTCTAACCAGAAATGGATGAGAACTTTTTGTCTTAAAATAAAAACTTCCGAAGATTGGTGTAATGTTAAAATGTCAAATTATAACAAAGAGCATGCTTAAAAAGATAATGAGGAAAGTTTAAGCACTCACACAAGCCACCAAACCTTCCAGCTCTGCATCTCTGTAATGAGATTAACACAACTCCTGTGGCTGCCATCTCCAATCATCACTTAGATTATCGACTGGACTCCAGCCAAGGCTCTAATTACTACACAGAAGCAAAATCGCTATTACAATAAATTTATTTAATTCTGTGTGGCAGCTTACAAGGTTTTCCCCACACAGCACTGGTTCTTATACACAACTTTGCAGTCCTGTTACCTGTAACCGTTTCTTTTCTTGAAAAAGCTGGTTTCGTTTTGTGGCCGAGACCTGCATCCTTTCCTGGTAAGTTGATCTCAAAAGTCTGTGCTCTTTTTCATGACAAAGACCGTTTTCTTCATGTCTAACCCTTTGAAAAAAACATAACAAATTCTAAAAATTAGAGGTTTTCATGAGTTCCAATGTCTCAAGGATTAAACAGATCAGAACGCGACATGTTACCTTTGGAGTCACAACACTCCACCACCAGAATGATTACATCTCAAACAGATACAGTTAGAGAACAAGAGATCTTTTTTTCCTTGGCATATCTTCCTTTATTATCTCAAACATTTACACTGTTTTTACAACACGATGAAGAAAGAAAATGGAAAGCTTGTATAGCTTCAGGCTTCCCCCAGCTTTATCATATTTCAGAAATTTATCCATCACTGCCTTCAAAGAGACAAAACTAAGGCATGTAGTTTCTATCAATACAGAGAAAAATCTCTTAGACAGAAGTTTAGAAACTTGCCAAATCCATTTTTGCAGCTTCTGTCAGCTTTTGGAGACTACATTAGAGATCATCTGGAGTGTTTGCTCCACAATGCCAAATTTTACTTCTCTCTTGCACAGCAAGTTCTTTCAAAATCACGGTCAGTGGGCTTCCTCCCAGTCATCTGTACAACCCTCAGTTGTAAATCTTTGCATGACTGGACTCCAAGGTAATCAGCACATTATGTTAAGTATCAATTCCATAATCAGCCTCTCCAAATGCACCTGCAAACAATGCAAATCCATTTTGCCTTCCATGCTCCCTCATAAGGGCATGTGCACTTGCAAGGGGGCAATTGCATTTCTGTGTTCATCTCTAGAGAAAAGTGCATGCACCTCCACAAAAAGAGTACAGATTCATTCCAGTATGTTGTTTAAAAAATACTGTGTCTCAAACAAAGTGGTTTTGAGGTACGATTTCCCACTGTAATCTTGCAAAGCAAATACATCCATGCCACATATAAAACATGCATCGTAAGTCTGGTTTAAGCATGATTAATCACTCAATTATGATCTCCATGCACAGGTGTTTAACAAGTGTGTAGAACAAGAGGTTTTCATCTATTCTGCAGGACCATCAAAAGACACGTGCTTTACTCCCTCTCTGTGGGCTGCAGAATGTACTGAAAAAAGCAAAATAAAGCCTCAGCACTAACATAGGTGTCATTAAGCAAGACAGACATAATGACAGTGTAACTGCATTTCTGTATTACCAGCATGCATCAAAGAGACATCCCTGTTATGAGGTGCTAGGCCATCACTGTGCCCTACAATCATTACAGGTTCCTGTGGCTCCGACCAACCACACTTCCCAGTAGCTCTGAAGCCACCTTCTTCAAGCTGGAGCTGCATCATGCCTAGAGAGGTACGTAATAAATTTCCAAGTGGATGATCGAAATTTAGAAAAAATTCCATTATAAACATAGTTTATTTTCAGAACCTTACTGGAAATTCCATGTGTATCTGTCTGCTTGGGACTGGTGGGAGAGAAACAAGATCTCTCTGATCTCACCAAACCTGACTGATTGCACAACCACAGCATTCGTTGTTCCTAAGCTAAACATAACCAAATCTGGCTCCCACCACATGCCCCCAGTATCCTGTGTCAACATCAAATGCATTCGCTTACAAACTCAGCTCATAATTTAATCAAGTAAAACAAAACTGTGGCATGAATTTCAGCTCCGTATCTTAAATAAGCTGCCATACACACTTTTCAATTCAGAATATTGCAAAAAGACAAGATTGACTTAACTACAGTAAAATTGCAATGATCTGGTCGTCTGAGGCTAGTCTGATCATCTTTTTAATTTTCCAGGTGGAAAAAAAAAGTCTTCTTGGGTATTTTTTTTTTTCCCAATTCAAAATGAAAACAAAAACTGAAGCCTACAAATTTTCCTTGAAGAAGCAGTTATGTTTTCCACTGTACTATCTAAAAATACTGTTGGAACAGAAAGGACTTAAACCCCTGTACAGAAGACAAAGGGTACCCTTGAGGTATCAACGAGTCAGACCACAGACAAAACAGTGTAAAAGGCTACAAGAATCAAGCAAGCAAAATAAAAGGGTGTCACAACAGCAGTATTCAAACTTGAACTCAAAGAAAGGAGTGTGCACAAGACAGAAAAGGGAAGAGGATATCCATCTGACCCTGAAGAATGGCACTGCTCCAACCTGTGCAAAGAGAAGAGTTACAGACCCAATCATCCAAAGAACAGGAATACTTTCATAAATATGTTGTAACATCTATTTTGTATATAAAAGTGTTATATATTCATTATATAGGATAAAAATAAGCAAACTGTAGCTGAGGGATGCTTTAGTGACTCAGTTTCTACAAGAAGACAACACTACCTCTAATCCCAAACTCATTTGTACAAATTAATGCATAGAGCAAACACATCTTAATGACAAAATAGAGAATGGTGTATCCTAATCTTTAAGGAATGGTAAAACAGCCTCTTAGAGCCTCAGAAGGTAGACGAAAACAGCTCTGAAGGAGTGCAGCTTGTTTGAAACCTCCCATATTATTAGATGCTATAAATAGAGGCTAAAAATACCTTCGAATTCCCCAATTTCACCAAAAAAATCGTATTATCTGTACCAATTTTATCTAATTTTCATGCCTATCAAAAATTACACCCAAATGTATTGACTAGCACACTGCAGCCTTTATATGAACAAGCTGCCAGCAAACAAAAGGCTTCTCTTCTTTCACTTGTGCTATTTCATTTGAGAATCGTTTTCAACACCTATAAAGTATCCTCTTCTAACAACAGTAACTAGGAGCACAGATGAAGACAGACCAAGAAATAGAGACTATTTTTTTTTTGTCCTAAGCTAACTACCCCTCTTGGGTCATCCAACACATCTCACATTCCCCCCATCTTTGAAGTTATCCATTCAAGACAAGGTTTAGAATTTATTTTTGTGACTTTGCACAGTGCTGAGCTCCATATTGCTATCTAAGAAGTGGCACACAAAAGGAAGCTCCCAAAGATCTATTCATATCAAAACATAATCTGGTTTTTACTTTATATTTAAATATCCTTTCATTGCCTGAAAGGGAGCATCAGAATTAACTCCACAGGGAAGCGTTGCTCAAGCTGCGTTGCTGTTGTATGCTCAAGCTGCTGTGTCAAGGATTCGATCCCATTCCCACTCAACATCAGTGAGAAATGTTCCATTTAATTCGCCGGTTCACCATGATCAATGTTTTTCAGGGGAATTCTGAAAGAATTGTAGAAAGAAAAGAAGGGGGGCAGGGTGGGATTTTCACGGACAAGCTCCATATTGATACGTTAGGTGGTCATTAAAACTCTTTATTAAAATTATTCATAAGTTGTATTCTGCATTTTGAGAAAAAGAGAAGCATAATTTTAAAAAATAATGAATCAACAAACTTACCAATGATCAGCAGCCCAGCGCAATGTTGCCTGAACTTGGGTCATGAACCTATCCAAAAAACTGCTAACTGAAGGATGCCTTGAAGGAAGCTGAAATTTTAAAGAATTTTTCTCCTTCTCCAGTTCTTCCAGTTTCCGTCTAAATTTATCAGCTAGAAATTAAATTTAAAGACAAAGTTAAACAGTGACAAAAGGGTTCTGTTTCATCTGGGGGGAAAAAAAAGTCTCTCAACAAAAAGTAAAATTCACCTCTCTGATGGTTCTTCTTCTTCCTCTTTTCATAAAATATAACAGTTTATTCTGCTCAAGGACAAATTAACAAGACTACAATGTAAAACATCAAATAACCAAGATGCCAAGCTACTTTTTTCTGTGACAAGGCCAAAACTGCAGGCTTCCCAGCACTTTTTAAATTTCATAGGGCTCCAAAGAATTGGCTCAAAGTTATCATCCATGCTCTTCCTAGACTAACAGCTGAGAATTAAATTCTAGGAAAAGTGCTATTCTCTGCTGCTTCAGTTTGTCTTAAAACTTAGACAGCAGTCACACATTTAAATTTTGAGTGTATAAAAAAATTGTATTGTTATTAGAACTGAAGAATCACACATGATAGAGCAGTATACTTCAGCAGAAAATGCACGTGCAATTATAGCAATTAAACAATTATCACATTCCCGGCTCTCCTAAATTATGCTCAGTTTATCATCCAAAACAAAGAAGATTTACCTTCAACTTTAAATAAAAATAACAGTAGTCCCCAAGAGATTGCTTTGATTCTACCACAATGCTACACATTTCTTAGAGTAACCACTTTTCTACATAAGTTACTTGTTTTCTGTCCCTGTGTAGAAAACAAAGGAACATCATTCTAACCACTTATTATTAATTCCACTATGTGTATCTTCTATTGTGCCACCAGCAAAATCACATACATGACAGATAACAAGCCTGCCAGTCCAAGACAGAACACCTTTGATGATACATTAGTCAAATTAGAGAGTTTTGAGCTAACCCACAAATGGAAAACCTTTACAGTTCAGTACTTTGCTCGTGACCTCACTGCCTACAATTTTATGCGATTAGCAATCCTTTTAACATTCTCAATACAATATGCTACTATCAGAATAGCATCCACCTGTGCGTGCTTTTTATTGCTTATTTTCTTTCTTTATCCTCTGAGGGGGTTTAAGACAAGAAGTTGCTTACATTTGCCGCTTTAGCGAAATGATGCATTTTTACAATAATCTATCATTAGTATTGATCTCCATTCTGCTTCTGTGCCAACGGGGTAGAATAAAGACAGAGACCTTACTAATAAGACTAGATCTTTTCCTTGTCCCAGCACACTGTTCCAGGGTAAACACACTTTGGTGTTATCATTGGGCTGCAAAATGTCAGACGGCCCTTGCCGAAATGAGCACCCCACCCGACATGTATCCATGTGCATACTATTCCTGCAAAGGAGTGGAGGTGAACCACATCTGTGATGCATTTCTCAGAGTAGATTCACCCTATCCCTGCACTGAAACTGCAATTTGAGCTGAGACTCCCAACCCCATATTTTGACAAGAAAAACAGATCAGCACTTGCTTGCTAATATGCCACTTGGCATTTCAAACTCAGCCATCAAAAATACCACTGTTACAAACAGAATAGTTAAGGGTTGAAAGGGTTGGATTGTGACCAATGACCACTGAATGCCAAACCACATGGAAACACTTCCTTTTACTGACACCACTCACCACTGGGCTTGCTGGGAGTTGTGGCAACCCTCTACAGCCATGTAACAATGTCGTCATTGTTCTTCAACATAATTATGCTTAACTGTGTTTGTGTGTCCAGTTGTTTCATCATTCTAGTCCTACCGCTCCTGGCCCTAGAAACAGGCTATTTTGGGAAGGAAAACAGATGAGGGGATCCACATGCCAATTCCTTCTCTCTCTCTCTCATTAAGTCTTGGCTGCATCCTGTTTTATATATTCTAATCTACACAGTATTCAATTAGTTTCTACTAACAGACGTTTCTAAATAATTTGTTCTACTGGCATCTTATAAGTAATATGGCTGGTCATATCCACTTATCTCTCTGCACTAAATGATTTTTTTATCCTTTCATCTTTTCAGCATCACAGTTAAGGGTTATGTCTTAGGAGACTCCAGCACTGCTGAGCTGAACACTGAAGCACTCAGCTTTTAGAATCCTCTCCTGGAAAGGAGACCCCCGCCATTTGACCTGGACGATATCTTCAGTGGATGGAGAGACGCAAGAGCCTCAGTGCCAGCTGCAGAGCAGGGAACCATGCCAATAAGGCTCATCTCAATCCAGCTTTTGGTGCTGCAGCTCAAGAGAAATCTGGATCAAGCACAAGTAATGGAAATGATCAGAAGTCTAGCCAATAGGATGTGAAAGAAGGCAACAGCAGGGTTCCTCAGACTAGTAGAGAAAAAGACTGAGGCTTCTAGTAGTACAGCAAGCCAGCAGGCTGCAAAGAAAGCAGTAATACAATGTTCCCTCCGAACTTGAGTCCTCAGTAACCAACCTGAGTTGCAGCAAAGGATATGAGAAAAAAAACATTAGATATAGTGAAGCACTAAATCTAACTGCCAGGGTTAGACAGGAAACCTCCACCAGTGTTGGTTTTCAGGTCAGACAGACATCTCTCAGGAATAGCACTGGCAGAGTTTTAAGGCTGACACCAGAAAAACCAAATGTATTCTCTTGTTTTAACAAGGGAAAGTGCCAGATTCTGCACCTGGGATGGGGCAACCCTGGGTGTACGGACAGACTGGGGAATGAGACACTGGAAAGCAGTGCCATGGAAAGGGACCTGGGGGTCCTGGTGGATGGCAAGTTGAACACGAGCCAGCAGTGCCCTGGCAGCCAGGAGGGCCAACCCTGTCCTGGGGGGCATCAGGCACAGCATCACCAGCCAGGCTAGGGAGGGGATTGTCCCGCTGTGCTCTGCACTGGGGCAGCCTCACTTCAAGTCCTGTGTGCAATTTTGGGCAAAACAATGTAAGAAAGACATTAAACAGTTAAAGAGTGTCCAAAGGAGGGCAACGAAAATGGTGAAGGGCCTTGAGGGGAAGCTGCATGAGGAGTAGCTGAGGTCACTTGGTCTGTTCAGCCTGGAGAAGAGGAGGCTGAGGGGAAACCTCATTGCAGTTACAACTTCCTCATGAGGGGAAGGGGAGGGGCAGGCACTGATCTCTTCTCTGTGGTGACCAGTGACAGGACGCAAGGGAATGGCCTGAAGCTGAGTCACCTTATGGGAAGTTTAGGTTGGATATTAGGAAAAGGTTCTTCACAGAGAGGATGGTTGGGCACTGAAATGGGCTCCCCAGGGAAGCTGTCACGGCACCAAGTCTGACAGAGTTCATGAGGTGTTTGGACAATGCTCTCAGGCACACATTGTGATTCTTTGGGCTGTCCTGTGAAGGGCCAGGAGTTGGACTTTGATGACCCTTATTTCAGCTCAGAACAGTCTGTGTGATTCTGTGTGATCTCTTCCACCATATTTTCTAGGATTTTTCAGCCAAGAAGCAGACAAAGAAGGCCTTTGCCATTGCTAAGTTACAGACACAACTTTCTTTTACTTTCAGGTTAGTCTTTTAAGCATGTTATTCCAAAACAGAAAAGACCTTCACAGAATCCCAGAACTCACTGAGAGACACCAAGAGAAACCATGTGCACTCAGATATCTCCATCATAAAGAAAGGCTTAATACTCTCTCTTCCACACTTCACTTCAAAATAAGTTACGTAATGCACAGCTTACATGTCAAAAGCAATCCCCCCATTTGATCAAGTTCTTAAATGAACAAACTTTCATGTAATCAATACATACTGTTTTACAGAAGCATTTAAAAATGAGGCCTAACTCTCTTTATCAGCCTTTTGTTTTCTGGTACCAGCTTGCTGCCTTGCAGGGTCCTACAGATACCCTAGACAAAGCTCCTACTTCAGACCAAACAGTAAAAGTTAATTCCTAAATTACCCTTCATTGCAATCCACTACTGTGAAATCCACTGCTGCCTGTGTACTTCAGACATCTCACTCACTTTAAAGCCAACCCAGAGTACAGGCCTGGAAGATGCTGACCAACTGCTGTTCCCAATTAAACAAGCAGCAGTCAGAAAACAGTAGTGTCTCCAAAGATCATGCTTTGTAATAGCTTTGAGAAAAGGAAACAATTTCCGTAATTTCTAATTGACCATGTGAGGACATCTGGCTACCTCTCTACTTTTTACGTACTCTAAACATTGGTTTTATTACTCCGAAGAAAAGGTTCACTTTATCAGAACTATTTATCATCATTTAAAAAACATTTAAGAAAATCATCTCAGTAAGGACAGAACCTCATTTGCTATGTACTGCATGTATTTATGTTTATTTATGTCTGTGCTAGTAAGAGGGAAGATAATCAATCATGCTATTCTACAAATTGCTGGACATTAAAAAAGTGTTTCTTCAGCCAGTTCAATTAGGGAAGGTCATTTGATCTTGCTCCACAATTCAGTAAACAACTTCTTCCCTTTTGCCCTTGCTTTCCCCCAAAATCTGAAGGCCCTAAAACAGGATTCGTGTAGGATTCATAAGCATAAATCACACACTGCCCCTCTAAAATTTCTTTTCTTGCCTGCTAGATACTTCCGGAGACATGTAATCTCCCCACCATTCACCTTCTTAAGAATTTTAAGGGTCCGAGATGACTGAAGTGTCTTGTATGCTCAGCACCAAAGACAGCTATGTATTTTGCAAGAACCAAAGAAGTCCCAGGTTCAGATCCAAAGACCTCTCTAGCAGCCTGTATCCAAAATCACACACAGCAACAGGACTTTAGAGAGGAGACTAAGAACCAGGGTGCAAAATGCCCCCTTTCTGTTTCTGAATCTCTTAACGTCTGTCAGCTGAAAGACTTCCTGTCCAAGACACCACTCTTAGATCTCTTTGCTTCTTCAAGTGGGGGGGAGAAATAAAATCAGCAACTGGTGGACATCTATGCACCAGAAACTTCCCTCTTCTCAGGCTGTGTATGCTTTTGGTCTCCAAAATACACTATAGCAGAGAATATAAAAATTGAGTCATGAATTATTCAAACACATACCCCATTTGGTAACTTGAGGAGTCTAATGTGGAGCTTGAATATGTGACTGAAACACATCTGGAGAGCAGACTAGTAAGCAAGGTGTCTACAGTCCAGTTACCAGCACTGGGCTCCAGCAAAATAACTTGCAGGAGAAAATGCAGATCAATTAATATCCAAATATGACACGTAAAGTCATATACTGTGATAAGAACTTGAAGGCATTACAAGCACCTGGAATACGTATCTGCTGTTAACTTAAGGATAACATAATTAACCATTTAACAGTACCAAACATACACAGTCGAAAATAAACACACTTGATATGTACAGTTGAACAGCTAGCCCTCACCATGTGTTGTCTCATCATCAGTATAGAGGAAAACCTCTTCTACTTTCAGTTCAGCCCTGCACATGGAAAACAGCAAAATGAACCCACTTCAAAGTCAAACTACTCACCTGGGCAAGGCTGACTCCAAGAAGTCACAGGGCTGGGGAGAGACACCAGAAGTAACAGGAGTAGCAGAGTTATGCCTACCCTACTGACTATGTGGACTAAAAGGAGAACATCTGCAGAGCAAAACAGTTCAGTATTGAGGCCCCAGCATCTGCATTTGTGATGGTTTGACCACCAACCCACTACAGCATTTCAGAAGGTCCTACTTCAAACTAGGTTTAGTGTAATGCTGTGGATCGAAGGACAGATAGTTGAACCCCTTGGGTACCCCTACAGCACATCTTTGGACTTTGTCTCACCTGAAAGAACATCAACTCATTGTACTACGAGATTGCTCTACAGTGCAAAGCAAAGCACAGTACATGGGACGATTGAGAGATTCCTTTCAAAGGCTCACTCACCTAATCTGAACTAAAATTATATTTGGGCCAGGGTCCATTAAATACATCCAGCAGTCAGTGGAAAAAGCAGTTCCTGGGAAGGCCAGTAAGCAGAGGCTAAATCTTTCCAGACAAGGCTGTAACCCCCTGCGTCCCACAGCCAAACGTTCATGTTCAGCTTATAAAAAGGCAGAGCAAAACGCAAACGTAATTATCCCGCTTACCTACCACTTAACTTTTTCCATCCTAGTAAAAAAGGCAAATTTCACACTCCAGCTCTGCTCTTGAACTATCAAGACTACCTTGAGGAACAGTGGAACAAACCAAACTCCTGGCTGCTGAACATCCTTTGGAGTCAGAAGCTACTGCCACAAAATTCACCCTAAAGCAGGAGGGCCAAAATCTGCAGGAGCTATAACTCTATAATTCCTTGTTTTGTGTGTATTCCTCAGTTATTTGTCACTCTTAATACAGATGACAAACCCTTCTAATTCCTGCTGAAATGCTAGATTGATGGTTGCCTCCAATTCTGGTGCTATTTAAAGTTAAAAGACTAACAACCAGAAGAGAGTAAATCTCCTACATTCCCTGACAGACTCAACGCACCAGAGTAACCAAAACATCCAAAAATGACCTGATGTGGCATTTGATACCACAAGCTCCCCCTGCTACAGTCAGCATCAGCTGCCTATCCTCTAATTCCTTCTTCCCTAGCAATGAGACACCACTATACATAAATCAGGTGGAGGAAAAAAAGGAAGGAAACCTGGTACTCAAAACAGTCCCTTCAAGAGAAGCAATGGAGAACACTGTCTACAAGATTGAGTAAGAGGGAGGACAGCTCAAGCATGCTCTCTGCCTCCCAGCAACCTCTGCATTTTCCACCCATCAGTTCATACAAATTACAACTCGGGAAATTGCTGCCTCCTTAAAATATATAACATTTCAGAATTTAGTGTATTGAACATCTGTGTTGCAGCAGAGTTAGGAAGTCTGAAAGCTTTAAAATATACAAGAACAGACACTTTTTAGCTATTACTACAAAAGGAAGCTTGACACATTGGCAGATATTTAATTTCCCTCCTCCAAATTATATTGAATTTAAGAGCATTCATTTAGCTTTGAACAAAAAGCTATGTTCTTAAAAGTTTTACAGATGCTTCCTCCAAAGCACAGAACTAAGATTTCCATCTACAGTTTACATCTTGAAATTGGAAAGTCTGTGACTGTGTATGAAACTTCTCCCCAGAAAGGCACTAGTGCAAAGCCTGGGGCAGACCTTTATCATAAATTTTGACCAGTACCCCTACTTGATAGAACATTCACAGCAGCAATGTGAGTGACAGACTGTTACTCAGATCTGTAACGTGTTCTCTGGCTCTCAATAACAACAGTTAAAAGGATTTATGGGCACAAGCCACAGAACTGCATGGGTTTTGTGAGAGTATAGGTACAGTTACTTTCAACATCAGCAGGAACATAAGCAAGAAGCCACAAAGCCAGAAGGGTTTTGTCCAGCACACCTCTGGGAAATATGGGGGTTGAGAGCCTAGCAGGAAAATATCCGAGTCCTGACTTGGACAATTAATCTCTTTAGTTACTTGGCCAACGTTAGAAAAATTTTGCTTTCTCATGTTACTTTCTCCTCACCTGGCAATGATGTAGGGTGAACTATCCTCACAGCTGTTATTTCTGGGCTGAGTTTAAGGACATCAGGACTGTTTGGATAAACTTACACTACAATTTCCTGTAACATGACTGTCCTGAAAGCAAAGTAGTTATTATTTGCCACCATCATCTCACAGAGGAGCCTTCAGTGGCGGTTCCAATTGAACTAGGCTCAGACAACAGCAGCGGGGGGTGGGGAGCCCTACACCAACAAATTTACAGTCCACAAAATAAATGACAGCTGAAGGGGCAAATGGAGAGAACAGTGCATCAGACCTGCACTCTGGGTGAAAATTAGGAGCAATAATTTCAGTGTACTAGAAACATCTTAATCTCCATTGCTCTTAATCTGACATGTCTGAAAAGCATTAAGTTTTTATAGTATCTTTACTATAGCAACATTTTTAATAGTAAGACCTTCAAAAGTATTTCACATTAGAGTGTAAACTAGCTACTTCCATAATTTTCTAAATGCCGGAGTAATCACATTTTTAATGTGCCTGACATGCATAACAGTTAGGGAAATACTGGGTAGTATGTGACAACCTTCGTAATTCATCTTCGCAACGGCAGGAAAAGTACAATTCCATACAGTTTCTATCCCCTATAGTCTTTCTCTTCAGATTTGCTGCATTTGTAATTTCCTTCAAACACCACAAGAGTTCACAGATAGGCACGTGAACGTTGGAGACATCATTTCTCCTTTAGCCAGTTCACAAAACAAATTAAACAATGACCCACAGACTGTTTGCTTTTCACAGTCTTTCATAAAGTTTCCAATGAAACCACCAAGATCCTTACATTTCCAGTATGACTTTACAATAAAAATAATTTACAGTAACATTGAAAGATACATTAAAAGGGAAAAAATAAGCGGGTTGCTTGTGCACTTTATTTGATACCAACATTATTCTGCAAGCAGTGCTGACAGTAGCGTCACTACACATGAGATTTTAGAGAAATAAAGAAAAACATGTCACGCTGACTCCAGGTCAAATCTGTATCTTTAAAGATGTCAGGCTATGCAGCACAATGGCACAGACAACTATTGTGAATTAAGTTCTACTCTGAAAAAGATCTCTCAAGACAAGGAAGCTGGCAGAAATCAATGCAAAGCTCCTTGGCTTGCAATACAGCTCCTTCCTTTATCGGAAATGGTAGAAGAAAAGGTTTGGTGGATGTTTCCAACCAGTGCAGTTCATACACAAGAACTGTCAGCTGTATATTAATGTCAACTGTAGACGATTCAATCCCATTTCACTATGTTCCTTTCCTTGCTCCAAGAATCTCTAAGCCAATATCTTTGTTCATTGCCTCTGAATAAATGCCATGGATTGATTAGAAAACAGGTGAGTCAATTAACAGTAAACAGTGCAATGCTCTACAACTAATTGCATTATATTGTAAGATAACTAATTTTTATAAAGTTCTAAATACTCCAGAAAGAATTTTTAAAATTGGATGGTCTATATCTGGGTTTTTATAGCAAGTATTTTATAACTAGAGACAATCTGATTATGTTGGGACTTTTCCGTACCAGGCTCTATTTAAGCACATATTGTGAATTTAAAGTGCTTTGTTCCAGCTGTCAAACAAAGAAAAGGATCCTTTATTATTGCCTAACCTGAATATATCAAGGACACCATCCTAAAGCATACTGTTTGAAAGACTTTATTTTTTGTGTGAGAGAAGTCACAAAGTAGTATAGATAATATAAGCAGTGTTCCACAAAGGTTTGTCTTCATACTTTTAAAAGCTATGTTGCAAAAATGCAGAACAAAGCAGCAGAAAGTCTAGGCTAAGAAACACCGATGAGCAGATGTAGAGTTGCTTGAAGTTTGAAAGAAAACAGCACAAATTTTGAAGTGTGGTGTATATTAAATTGTGCTGTTTCCCAAGGACTATAATAGGGGAAGAAATCAGCTTGCAGTTCTGCTAAAGCCACCAGCTACAGATCAACACCATCAAAACAAAATGCAATTAGGCAAAATTATCTTCCTTCTGTGGCAAGGCACACTGATGAAAAGGTATAAAATACTATTCCTTATTGATTGAATATTACACACAGAAAACTATAAAGAGAATAAAAATGCGTGCATGCAGCCCCAAAGCAATTGCTCTGAAAACTGCAGTGGGGAACTCCACAAGGAAACTTGAAACTTCTAGAAACAAAAGGCAAGGGAGAAGATAAAGTAAGTCTTTGTGGTAACAGGGCTGAAAACAGTACATCCATTCATTATGGATGAGTACCTGAATGCCAGAATTTTACTTTAGGTTAAAGCAATCTTTCTTCTGCCTCTCTTGTTCCCTGCATTCCCTTCTTGAGCTCCCACAATACTGCTCAATGTTTGCTTGAATTCCAGGTCTCCACTCTCGCATTTAATAGTCTACATCATCTCAAATATATAGATCTCATTTCATTGTTTCTTCCTTATTCCCAGAGTTCTTCAAGAACTAAAACTTTACCATCAAATTAAGCTGATAGCCTTCCCCAAGCACTCTGCATCAGTAGATGCAAAACCAAAAACTGTCTTAAAACTATTTAAGAAAATAAAAGGAAATTTAAAAAATAGCAAATAAGTGATGCTAACTTAGTTCAGCCTAGCCATTTTTCCAATTTCTACCATCCATCACTGTTCTAGCACCCAGAAGTTAAACTGTTCTACTTTATACAGAAAGGGCCATATCCTAAGAAACCAAGCAATGAGAGAATGGTTTACAATATTTGTCACTTGTTCTCAGACTATTCTGACTGTCAAAACAAAAAATAGATTCACGAAAGTTAGAATTTCATAGAATCATACAATGGTTTGAGTTGGAAGGGACCTTTAAGGTCATCTACTCGATCCCCACTGCAATAATCAGGGATATCTTCAACTAGATCAAGTTGCTCAGAACCCCATCCAACTTGACCTTCAGTGCTGCCGGAGATGGGGCATCCATCCATCACCCCTCTGCATAACCTGTTCCAGTGTTTCAAACGCACTCATTGTAAAAAAAGTCTTCCTTGTATCTAGTCAGATCCAATAATTTCCACCAGCTCCAGAAATTGGAATTCAATGGCAAAGAAAATCATTTAAACACAGAATAGCTGCTGACTGTTAATATTTGGTGACTTATTTCCTGCCCTTCCATTTGAACTTGGCCTTAATAATCAATTCCCTCTCAGCAATTCACCCCTACACCCCAGTTTCTCCTCTTATTGTTTCTGCCCCTTGATCGTCTCTCCCCTTCCCACATCTTCCAGCTAGCATCTTCTCTAGTCTTCTTCCTTCTCCAAAAACAGAAAAAAATACAATTTTTAGCTATCTGACTTACACCTACAGTTTATTTAGCTTACATATACAAATAATAAGCTCTTGTCTATTTCTTAACTACCATCTTCAACACTGCTTTCCCAAGTCTGTTTTTGGTAACAAAGCATATACACAAAACAAATAATTTTGGGCAGTGACAATTGTAGCTGGATCCTGCAACTTCCTTCAGAAGGCCAAAAAAATATAAAATATCAAATGTAAAAGCTGCATACCCTTTTCTATTTTTTTCCCCTCTGGAAATTAATCTCAAGCACACTTTTTCCTATTGATCCTGAATTTTGTAATATCCTACATTCCTGACATTCCCAAAATGTCACCAAATTCTTCTAAAAAACCAGAAAGTTGGTGGGGCTCAGAGCACTGCACAAAGTGAACTTCTCTGCAGAAACAGAGTCTTCGGCTGACCTGGATCAAAGCCACATCTCACTGAGATAACCTCAAAGGAGGCATTTCCTCTGCTATCAAGACTTACTTCGTGCTGGCAGCTTTTCTTCTTGTAAAAATTACTTGTTTTGCCGGGCTGACAACTCAGAGGCATCACCCCCCTGAAACAGATCTCTAACAACACATCATGGCACTGGGAGAGTCGATGCCACCACCACGTCCAACCTGTTAGAGAGGCTTCCAGACACAGCAAAAGTAGCAATTTTGTCAAGCTTAGTCTTGGAGCTGCCCATTCCACCACCAGGGACGCAGAATAGAACAACTAACTACAAGGCAGGCAACCACCCCACATTATGTGGGATTTGGTCAGAAGATGATTAAAAGCCTAGATGATTTGCTCAAAAAAAATCCAACATTCTACAAAAAAAGCACCATAATAATATCTCACAATTCTCTGTTTCCCCATCCTCATCCATCCACCAGTACTTTTACAGAATTTTTTTGTGGAATTACCAACAGCTCAGGAGCATTACAGGAAGCAAAACAACAATAAAGTGTTGTTTGATTTCCCTATGGGAAGCTGACAAAGCAATCTGTCTGCTCTGCATTGAGAAGATTTACGTGAACACGTGAAAGGAATTAGCATACAAAACCTCAACAACATAGGTATATTTTCCTTATTGCTGGTTCCCATAAGCCTCACAAAACACTGAATGCTAACCAAATATCACAGGAACCTGCAAATCACAAGCATAGCATACCAAAAAAAAAAAGTAAACCCAGGAGCAGTTATAGGCATAATGAAGATGGCCCATCTAGAAATGGTAACTTTTCTTAGTCCACAGTTTCTCTTTATGCATCTACACATACCTACGTTTTCAGGCAAAAAGGAAACCTTTGGCATATACAGCATGGTTTCATGGTATGGGTTGGTTCTGCATGACCGTGCCAGGTTGGCTTCAAGTCACGCTGGGTATTCTCCCGTGAACACCAATTCTACAGCACTGCATTACAAGGTCTGGAACCAACAGCCTTATTTCTTTCAGCTTCTAGGTTCTCTGTCTGTAAAAACACAGATAGCAACAACTGCTCCATAGGGGCCTTATTAGGCTTAATTAACACCTGTGTGAGATCTTCAGATAAAAGGACAGGTCTAATTACACAATCTGAACTGCTCCTTGCATAAGAAACCTTGTATTAACCCTTTCATAATTTGTGCTTTTCAGACTCTGTTCCACATAAAAGACTCTCACCCACTGGAGTCACCTCATAATCTTCTCATTTCTAAAGCAGATGAAGCCCATCATCTTCCCTGTTTTAACAAATGGGACCCTGGAGTCTTTTTTTTTTTTTTTTAATCATTATTCCCAACCTTCCTTCCTTTCTCATATGCACTTTAGCTTTTTACATTTACAATATTCCTTCATCCTGGCTCTGAGCTCCTGGAAGTGTTTGAGGTGTAAGAACTGTTATTCCTCAAGCACACAGGACATTGGGTAGAGCTGCACAGGAGGAGGTCAGCAGAGGTCAGTAGGGGGAAGAACAAAGGCTCTCTAAGGAAGTTCCACAGCTCTTTAACTCTACTTTGGTGCCCTTCAGCAGAGCACTTATGAACGAGACAGCACCCCATCAACCACTAAATGCAACCAGAGGCCTGGCTGGATTGTGCACACAGAGGAAAAGCAGTGACCACCCAGTGGCAGCCACTGCAAGAAGTCCAACCTCCTCCAGCATGCAGATCCACAGAAGAGCTTCTCAAATGCCCAACCCGAGCGGAATGTGACAGTGCCAAGGCACCTTCACTGCTCCTCACACTTCAAGCTACAAGACCTAAAAATTCTACATACAGGCCCACTGCCTTACCCAGCCTGAGCCCACAAAGGGTCACTGCCTCCAGCAGCACCTCCCCCTGTTCGGCAGAGCCTCCAGAGGCTGGAAATGAAAGCTGCCAGACCAGTGTCTGTGTTGACAGAGCCAGGTGGGAAGGGGAAAGAGTAGAAGAGTGGGACTCTGCTGGATGCATAGCCAGAAACCCAGCTTAGGGAGAGGGATTTGGATATCGCCATGCTCTCCAGAAGGGGTTCAGAAAAGCAGGTGCTCCAGAAAGGACGAGAGATCTGCCATTTTTATATGAACCCACATACAAAAGGCAGAACATATTTCAAGTGTGATGCTATTGTAGACCCCAGAACTGCAGCTCACCAGCTTCCAGCCCCTGCAGCACATCTCCTGCAAGCATGTAAAATAAATGCATTAAAGCCTGCTATCTTTTGTCACATGCCTTAGCTACAAATGAAAACTTTCCAAGAAAATAGTTTTTATTAGCATACAGCTTCAAAATAACTAATCTGTACTTGCTTTGTGAGTTACAATCGAACAGCATTGCTACAGTAGTGAATCTTGCTGTGAATTTCACTCTATGCCAGTACACCCACACAACCTGTTTTACCACAGCAAACATTTCTATCCAGCCTCCCTCCTTGACACCTGCTGATGTCCAGCAGCATCCCCTGCTACTGAAATTGTTTGAGCAGATTGTCTTTGAAGTAACAAGGACTATGTTAATGTGTCTGTTGTTAACAGCAACCTCTATAAACACCTAATTTTTTTCCCCTTTCCAAATACCTCCTGCAAAATGCAACAGAAGAGAGCTGAGCTGCTTTCCCCTCCCACACCCATTCAGCTCCTTTTTACTTTACCTCAACGGACAGCTTAAGAAGAATTGTGGTAAAATATGTAGATCAGACAGATGGCATTTGCTGCTCTTTTCTCAGTCCCTCTGCTCAATGGTTTTAAAAAGCCACAATAATTCATTACTTAAATAGTCTCAGGTAGATCCTGAGATCCACTACAACTTTTTCTTATTCTTTTAGAGATGGAATTATCTTATTTACAGGAAGTATCCAGAGCCTTCCTCCAGAGCAGAAAGAGATTCTGGATTAGAACAAGACACCTGAGATAACTGACTTTTGTTCTCTGCTTTTAAATTCCTCCTCAACAAGCACAGTCCGCTCCCTACGTTAACACATCTGAAGAGCAGCTGACATCTGCACATCCTGGCTGGAGCAGTGGGGCAGGATGGTTTGGTTCTCTTTTATAGTTCTCTTTACACTATCCACCACCCTCACACCCTAGAGTGTGCTTATAGCTCCTACCCACAACCAGAACTTCTCTCTTCCCAAATTATATCTGGCCATTATTTCTCTAATATATTAATAAATAACCAAGAAAGCTATTTATACACATATATATACACACATGCATATCTATGGGTAGAGTGCATATACATATACACACACACACACGTGTGGCCATCGGCTTGAAAGTCATGGCTTCCTTGTCATACACTGAAAACTGTTTATCTGACTTTTATTCCTCTCTTCTTTTTATAAAACAAGTAGCCACATTAAAATATAGAAAACCATTTTTATTTGGTTACAAAGCAACGAAGAAATAAAAAGTTAAGCCAATAGATTTTACTCTGAAATATCACTGATAAGGTTTACTGGAATCTCAGTTAACCAGCATTCAAATTGCAATTAGGCAGCGGTCATTTCTAAGCAAGTTGTTCCTTAGTGATAAAAGACATGCAAATAACTTTTATCACGTTATTTACTAGAGGCTCCACATTTCCACACATAACTGCTTCCAAACAATAAGCTCCCGTCAAGTTAGTGTTCCATCAAATCTATCAATTGCACCTCATTTGGCGCTACAGGACAAGCTGACACATTGCATAAAGGTCAAGTGGAAAAGTGTCCCTTCCACTACATCAGTGTCTAGATTGGTAAAGGTCACTCCATCCAATAATTGCTACTACAGAAAATAACTTTGTTGTAATCTACATCATAGAGAAAAAAAAAAAAGGAGTTCAAGTACTTCATTTTTCCCGAGACATGACAAACTAACATTACTGTCATTTCATGACGGGAGTTCAGTGGGCTTTAGAGTATTTAATTAGAAGTCAAAGGACTGTGGTATGGCAAGTGATGATACACCCATTTTATGGACAGCTCACCTGAAGCAGACTGAAATAGCTTGCCTAAAGTTAAAATAGCAAAAACCAAATATTATGTAGACTAAAACAAAACAAAACAGAAAAGGAAATCTGTTGTGGGTTTGGGTTTTTTCTTTCTTTTAGCTCCCTAATCCTGTGTTACCAAAACCTTTTTCTTCTTCAAAAAGTATCACTTAATCATTTGTTACACCGCAGTGTGTAGTGAAGTATAAAATTAACATATACAAATACAGAAGTTAGCATCAGGCCACTTAAATGCTGAAGCTGAAATCCTGAGGCTAAGTGATCAACAAAAACCCAACCTACACAGACACATGACCCTTTTCACCCAAGGAAGCCTGGAGTTGTATTGTGCAATGATGGAAGAGACAGGAAAGGAAGATGTTCAGGTTCTCCTCATCTCACTGCATTTCCTCCACCACTCGATTCATACACAACTCAGTTTATTCTCTGCTTCCATTACTAACAAAAGATTAAAAATTCAACATTATTGCTTAAGATTCAGATCCTGTATCATCAAGCCAAGTTTGGAAGAAATTTGGCAGTTACTGGGAAGTAGTAGAAATATTTTAGAGTCGACTCTAAGACAAGCAAAAATAAAATAATCATGCAATCAAGCCCTGATTGTAAGCACTGGGCTTCCATGTTTACTGCAAAGCAGCTTAGGTCTTAATAGACTTTCTAAATAGACTTTTATAGATAATAGCTGAATAGAACTAAAAACTGCCTGCATCCTAAGCAAGCTTTAGATTAAAACAAAGAGAAACAACATTCTGTTAAAGAAACAAGAAGTTCACCAGAGACAGCTGCAACCCTGTCCCTAAGATACAGAATAAACATTAACTACCTGAATGTTTCCAGAATGAGACAATGGAAATTAAATTACCATTAAGAACAGAATCAGGCCACCCTGTCACTAAGTACTCTAAGAGATACAGTAACAGGTATCTGAAGCCACATACACCTTGTTTAAAGCATTAGCTCTCCTTTAAAAAAGAAAAAATCTGATCTAGCATAGAAACATGTATTTCCTTTCACAGGTTTTCACTTCTACAGGGAAGAGAAGGCTGGAAGCTGGCAAAGGGACAGGGTGGCATTCTTCAGACCTCTTCATTGCCACTTCAGCTTCCACATGCAAGAATGGGAGTGATGTTTGTTTTACCCTCTGGCAGGTTTCCTAACTGTGTCTAATTCAAGTAGTTATTCAAATATACTTAATAACAACACTATCAAGACCTTAGAAAGCCTCAATGGTTTCTTCAGTGACAAGCACCATGAATGATGGCAGCATCAGAATGTTAGGCTGCAAGCAGCTGCAGTAAAGAAAACAGCTTCTCAGTAAGAGATAGAAAATATAATTTTTAAGTGTTTTAGGCTAACAAAGCACTGTGTTTGATGAATGTCCCTCAGTGTGTAGATGCTTTAGCTGTAACAGCATTGACAGAATACAGTATTGTGGAGAATATCACACCCGCTCCCCCATTCTGGAAGAAGTTATTTGTTTACTTGGAAACTTCATCGAAGAGATGCATACTATGTAAATAAAATTTGCTCTTGGGCCAGTTGTCTCCTATCTGAAGAGGTGAAAGCTTATGGATCCAGAACCTAAATATAAAGAATCTGATATCCACTGAAGCCAGTGGGATTCTCAGGTGTGCAGCCTACTGGCAGGCTGGAGTGGTTATATGAGCCTAAGTTGCAGGAAAAGAAAATTATTTTGCTTTCTAAAGGGCTAAAAAGAAAAGTTTACAGATGGCACCTTACACCTTTGCCAGCACAATAAGTATATATAACAAAACAGGAGCATATTACACCAGCAGAAAAAATCAAAACAGTCTTGAAGTGACAAGAATTGCCAGACTAAATCAGACCTGGGTCCATCCAGAACCAGATCCTGCCTGCAGCAGTGACAACTGGATGTTTCAGCTCTTCAAAGGATGGAGAGAAAAGCCTACAGGCCAGCCTGCCAGCCTCTGCAATACTGCACCCACCTCTGGTGCTGGGAAATCCTACAGACCTCTTTCAGCAAGCTGCAGGGATTACCAGGCTGCTATGTCTTATATTTAATGCAATTATGAGATGATGAACATTTAGAAATAAATCCTCAGACAAAATCTCCTCACACTAACTTTCAAAAAAACTTTCCAGAAATAACTTTTTTAAACACATTTAGGCAGAAGGTAAAATCAGGTACAATTGGCAACATGTCAAACCCATGAAAGAGTATAATAAAAAATGCAACAAAGTATTTGCATAAAGTTTCAAAGAAAGTAAAATTCTAATGTTATTCTTTAGAAAAAACTCCTATTGAATACTTCCCTCTGTACAACTGCCTTACCTCCTACATTATATCCCAGTTACTGAGCTTCACCAGTGATCAAAAGCCTTTGTTTAAAAAAAAATTTTTACAGAAGTTCCCCCCGATGCCACATCATTTGCACTGTCATCACATTCACCTTCTTCCTCCACTGTTATTAAACAAGTTAATTAGCAAAAAAGTCAAAAAAAAGTGGGAAATAAATTCTCTTATAAGCAGCAAAAATATCTCTTGTTCAATTCAGGTATTCCTGGTCACTCCATCCAGTTTTACAAAATTTTCCTTTGGAAGCCAAACAAACCATTATTTGTTCTTGCACTTAACCTGACTCTTTAAATTGCTGATTGTCTAAAAGAAGGATTAAGATACTCAGATATTAAGATATCCTCTAGCACTGTGGCTTCTTCTCCTTTCCTAGTTTGGCTTTATTTCTAAAACAGCATCTGCTGGGGCTGAATTTGTACAGTAGGAGCCCTGGCAACTCCTCATGGCCAAGGTTAAGGCACCAAGCAAATAGCTGTTTGACAGCCCTTTTGCCAGGAAGGGACCCCAAGCAGAGTATTTCTGAACGAACAAGTG
Organism: Machaerirhynchus nigripectus; assembly: GCA_013397975.1. Lineage (NCBI taxonomy): Eukaryota > Metazoa > Chordata > Aves > Passeriformes > Dicruridae > Machaerirhynchus > Machaerirhynchus nigripectus. The sequence goes on from VZRQ01006258.1 coordinate 1,277,930, forward strand.
CAAAACACCAGAGTACAAAATCCATCCAGACAGCAGTTCAGACAGATCCATATTTCCCACTGGTGTTACCCCGGTAATTAGCACTTCCTTGTCCGCTATGGTCATCCCCACAGTTTTCAGTAACAAGCAGCTGCTTATGCTTGGAAGCAGCTGAGCAATAAAGGAAGAGGCCATTTAAATACTGATCAAAAACCAAGCATGGCAAGAGCACCCCCTGCACAAAGAGTTTGCACAGGCAGTTCAGCTCTGAAGACATCGTAATACTGCTAAACATATCCAAAATCTACAGGATGTTTCTCAAACAGGTATTTGAGGCCAAATTACACTCCTTACCTTACCAATAGAACGAAGCAGAATCAATAGGTTGGAGGGTACCTCAGGGATCACCTGATCCAACCTCTCGCAGAGATTCACAGTCTAGACAAGACAGCCCAGGACCCTGCCCAACTGAACCTTAAAGGAATTCAACATAGGGAAATGCACCACTTCCTTAAGGAGATGATTCCAATGACTGATTGGTCTCATTGTGAAAAATTTTCCTTGCATCCAACTGGTATCTCTCTAGGAGTAATTAGTGCCCGTTACTCCTTGGCTTTTCATGTGATTCCTTGCAAAAAGGGAGTCTCCACCCTCTTTGTAGCCACCTTTTAAATATGGGAACATGGTGACAAGGTCTCCCCCAAAGTCTTTTTTTCTAAAGGCTGAACAAATCCAGTTGTCTCAGCCTTTCCTCACACTGAAGGCTTCCAGCCCTCTGGTCATCTTTATGGTCCTTCCCTGGACCCTCTCCAGACTGTCCACACCTTTTTTTGTGTAGCAGGGACCAAAACTGAACTCAGTATTCCAGGTGTGGCCTGACAAGTCCTGAGTAAAGTGGGAAAAAGTTGTAAAGCAGGACAGTCATGAACTTCATGAGAGTTGGCAGTGATGAAATATTCATTCAACTATTTGACCTTATCCTGAGCTCCCAAGGACATTCTTTTATTGGAAATAAGCATAGCACCAGCTTCATCCTAACCTTCAAAAGAAGTCTGCAGCAGTTAGTTAATCTTGGCTGGGCAGAATATTAACATCAAGGAAGTCTATCTCTCTATGGCAAGTTGGTTTGGGTTGTTACTTTAAACCCCTTTGCATAAGAAGGAATGATTGGTATTTTTTGCGACTTCTAACTGACCTCAGAATCATTTCTCTACTTGCTTGGAAGCCAAGATGATAGGTTTGCGTGCTACACATCACTTCAAAAAAGACCTCCAACTGTCAAGAGTCAATTGGCCTGCAGATGAGAGCTGAGAAAAAAAATCTGGTATTTCACACTGCTTTTTTGATTTTTTCCAAAGGTTATCCAGTCTACTTTGGTAAAGGGAGCCTTTCTGGTCGCCTAAATGCTTTCTTTGCTTTTCCAAGGGTACTTAAAAAGTTCTGCACCCTAGGTAATACTCAGCAATATTTCTTTTAGGTAGGCTTTGGAGATATTAGGAACAACGTGTGCTGTTGCATTACGAGACAGATAAATCTTGGATATTAAAAATGGGCTTCAGTAATTCTGGGCAGATACGAAGTGTAATTTTGTAATGGATAGGGGAAAAGAAATTAGGATTGTGTATATAATAGGTGCAAAAAAAGCATGAGAAAGAAGACACTCCTTAGATCTAATGGGCATCAACTGTACATACCTGAACAGCCAACCATCCAAACAGCTCTTTAGATCTTCCTACAGACAAAGAAATGTGAATCCTAAAGGCATGTGCCTTACATGAAAGAAATTCAAAAACCCCTCATTGCTCTTGGCTAAGAGCACAATAGCTTCTAGGATCCTGCTCCAGCAGTGGGGAAGGTACACAAGCCACTGACCTGCCCCATTCTGTTACAGAAAGAACAGATTTGGGGAGGCATAGAGAAGGCCAGGCAGCACACTGGACTCCAGAGCAGGGAATTGGGAGCACAGAATTTCACTTTTCTAACGGAAACAGAGGAAAAGTTGCCTCTTAGGAACGGGAGAGCCAGGGGTGTTTAGAAACAAGGAGGGCACGCTTCCCTGAAGAAGTGATTTTCCATCCCTCCTAACTTCAGAAATCAAAATTGATTTTGTAGGCAAACATTCAGTTCGCTATTAGTTGCTCTTATCAGCATTGACTCTGAAAAATTAGAGGCATTTGTACGGAGGTTTCTATTAAGGAATTATATGTTATAAAATTAAAGCAGGGGGAAAAAGGGCTTCTAGACAAATTAAAAGCAGGCACAGCCTGCAAGGCAAACTTGGCCCTTGACTTCAGAGAGACAGGAGAAACGATGCTGTTGCTTGCACCCAAGGGAGGCCAGGAAATGTGGCGAACATCACAGTCCCTACATGACCATACATGGAGGTACAAGAAACCTCTCAGCACAGGCCTGTTAAAGTCAAAGTTCAAGTTTGCTTCCTTCAAGTTACAGCCCAGAAGACTTGTCCAGCAGAACCAGGCCAGCTACATTATCCCCCTGAAGGATTCCAGTCCTCACATGATCTACACCTCTTGCAGTCAGCACAGAACTGAGCTCTGGCTTGAACAGGAATTCACTGGTTTTTCCTCATCTGAGCAAAAGCAGCATTTTTCAGGACGCTTTAACAAGCCAAAAAAGCTTCGTTTCACTTTTTTTGACATAATGAATATTTTTTTTTTCTTACGTTCAACAAACAAGCATGTCACAAGTAAAGAAAGTAAGTCAAATACAGCTCGGCTGCTTTGCTGCCCACACTGTTCCCAAGTTACTCCCATCTGTTTGCACTGGTGAGGCATTAGCCATTCACACACAGACAGGCAGCCTTGTCTTCTCCTTGCTTGATTGAAAAGGATAGGATTTCTTTTTTTTTTTCCCTCACTGAGAGAAGCAATAACAATGGAATAATTTTAGCATGTAAGGCTGCCCCTATATATTCAGCCTGAGTGGGTCAGTCAGTACAACACCTATGGAAAGCAGGAGCAGGGCAGAGAGAAACACCTCTTGTGTACAGTCAGGCAGGTTCACTCAACAAGCAAAGTGGCAACAGTGTGTGACATGGGGAATAAAGATTATCTTTTTCTCTGCCAGATTTCTCTCCTTCTTCTTACTTGGAACTATCCTCTGTATTCCTCATAATAAGTCCTGGGAGTTACAGGGCTAGAAAAAAGCACCTGAGACAGGAAATATAAAACTGCACATAACTCAGACTTCTCTACAGGCAGACATGAACGGATTTGTGATGGCAGAATAATTATATCAGAAAACCAATCAAGTAGCAGTGCTTCTGCAGGCACAGTGCTCTGAAACAGAACTAAATTTTAATTCTGAAGTAATATTATTTCGGACTTTTTTTTCCCCTCCAAATACTTCTTGTTTTTATCCTCCTCAGCATCTTTGGCATCGCTTTCCCTGGAAGATCTTTTCATTTTATACAACATCACAATTTTTTTTTTAATACATATAAGTTGAGTCATCTTACCCTAGGTTCTGCAAAGCAAGTGACATAGCCTGACCAGAACCTCTTTGTTCAGAACTCCTCACTATTTGAAAATAATATTATTATTAGACAGCACCAGAATAACCAGTTCTCTCCACCACATAAAGATAATAATTAAAATATTTCAAACAAACACCCCTGCACTTCAATGTGAATTTGAGTTTGACTTTAATCACTGCTGTGCACTTAAAAGAGCTGAGCTTTTTATTTTATTCCTTTTGTTTGGTCTTAGAAAGGCCAGGACAGCAGATTCTCTACGAACATGGGCAACAAAGCATGGCATTTGGCCTGTGAATACAGAGCAGCAGATGCTGCTTGTACACATTTGAAGGAGGTCAGAATCAGTGTAGCGGCCTTAAGTCACCAGGGCTACTTTTTCAAACCAGTAAACACAAGACCTCAGCAGAACTACTAATGGGCTATTGAGCTTTCTGCTTGCAGTTCACCAGTTTGACTCTTGCTCAGATTAAGGATTGAGAAATCAGTTCCCCTTGAGTGGTATTTGATAGATCAGGACTTTTCAGCAATAACCCTACTAGTAGGCTCTGCACTGTGTTATGGGGCACAGCAGTAATCTTTTCTCTCTGCATTCCTATGCACTCATAATTAAGAGAGCCATTTAATTTTAAATGTCTCCTACTGAGAAAGTTCTTGCTGTCCCTCAGGATTCAGACTGAAAAGAGCCCGGCTTCAGCCCAGAGAAAAGCCACAAGTCATCCCACTACATCATATGCTTTATTTACCAAAAATGAAAAATACATGAGAGCATTTCATACTCATTTGATAACACAAGAAAAATTAATTTACAGGTTGTATTGCTTGGGAGGGGTTTAAACATACATTTCACTTTAAAACTATAAAACTCTCAGGACTAAAAATAATTTGCTTCAAAAACAGATAAAGCAGAATTAAGTTCCAGAATTCGGCTGATACTCACAACCCTACTCATATGCCTTTTTTTTTGATGCCATTATTCATTTCAAAGTATGCACAACTCTAGAAGTGACAGATCACTGGTGTGACTGCATGGCTGATGTTCACCTCTGCAAGGAAAACTAAAGATGAAAAAAAAAAAAAAAAATCACACAATTTAGTGATGCCAGCTTTTCCACTTGTGCTTTCAGAAGAACTTTCTAATAAAAGTTCCTCCAGAAGTCTCTAAAAATATTTTCTATTCCAGCAACATTTGTTTCTTTTTCTTTTTTCTAATAAGTGATCAATATTTCTTTTTCATAAAAAGAAACCCTTCCTACATTGTGATTTTATTTATCTATATGTTCTCCTGGTTATTCAGATTTAATGAAGCAGGTAAAACTGGTAATTTACTCAACATTAGCAATTACCAACTACTACAAAGTACCAAGCTGACAGTTTTAGAGAAGGAAATGTCATTCTCACTGTGAAGTTTCAAAACGCAAGCATGGAGTCAACTATTTTGTAAAGCAAAGCTAGAACTATCTTTTCCCCTCACACACATCACAGCACCACACTATTGCCTATAATACATTTATCACAGCACCACAAAACAGGTAGCACAAGGCTTGTCCTGCTAACTAGCCAGCCAGGGAAACAAGTTAAGTTAGAACAGTATGAGAAACTTTCAGGCATGCAAACCCTTCCACACCAGTGTGTCTAAAAGCTTTCAGTGGCCAGACTAAATTGTGGTCAGACTCCTTAAGATATTTCTCTGTGACAAACCTTGCCTGGAAGTCATGGCCCTGCAAAATCCCACACTGAGAATGGGTATATTTAACTCTAGAAAGTCAACACCTGTACCTACAGTTAAAGACTAATCTCATTTGCCTCACAACACAAAAGGAAGAAAACAGAAAAATTTCACGTGTTTTTCACAACTGAAATCCTAGAGTTAGACAAAAATCTTATAAAACAATTTGTTAAGTATTGAAGTTATCTCGTTACTCCTGTCAACTTCAAGATGTCTCCTGTGTGCTCTCACTCAGTATAACTCAAGTACCCCAGCTTTTCAGAACACGTCAGTTAGTACCTCTTTGCACCATGCTCCTTGAAAGTTTCTTCAGGGAAGAGGCAGAAACTGAAACGTCTGAAATTTAGATACTGCGATTCCTGATCTTAGAACAGCCGTGCCTATTCCAAGTTTAGGGTTGGATATTAGGACAGCATTTTAGGTACAGCACATCGTGAAAAAAATAAATCAGATAAAAACACACCCATTTATAAGCAGGTCTTATTCTTGAGACCATTATCTCAAGTGCTTCAATATATAACACACTCCCTGACACTGGTGAAAGGCAACAGATTCTCTGCATGGTGCCACAGCACATATAAACCCTAAGGGGTTTTGTTCTTCACTTCCCCTGAGTTTCTCAAGAAGCTGAATGACCTCTGGAGAGCTTCTAGCAACCCCAGGGTTAAAGCCTTTTCTCCAAGATGTTATTTCTCCAGGGAGTTATTAGCAGGGAGGCATACAGGGGCACTTGGCAGTGCCAGAGGCACATGTGAATGAACACCCACAAATAAATCAGATCAATAGTACATTCTGCCATGATCTAAACAAAAAAGGCTGTACATCTTTATTTGTATGTGGTTCCAACATCGTGTTGGAATTACGCCCCCAATTCACACCACCTCACCTTGCTTTTTTTCCAGCTTTGCCATACATCAAACCAATTCAACTTACTAATTTCACCTACTTTTTCATGCTTTAAAAAAATCTCAGTGAGCACAAAAACGCCCCAATCACTTTGCACACTTCAACTCAAAACCCACCAGGAATCTTGACTGGTATTGAACTGGTAGGCAAGTTTAGAACTCACATTACCTGACATCAGTTTGGATGCTGCCACAGTCAGCATTTCCTATAGACTCGCTGAGTCTTTGTCCAACACATCCTGTTGTTTAAGAATGCCAGGAATTCGAAATTTCCCCACTTGGCCGTTTTTATTAACGCTTACTGCCACAACTGGATCGCTGTCCTAAGTGCACTAAAAATCTCCACGAAACACCATATTTGCTACTTTTACCTTTCACAGGCTAATGATAAGAAAGAAACACACAGAAGCTTGCATATGCCACAGGCAGGGCAGTGCAGCATCAGAGAGCACAGACATCCGTAGAACTATGAACACACACCCAGCATGGACAGTTCAGCCTAGACAGGTGTACAAGGAAAAGAGGAGGGAAATCTGAAGAGAAAGCATGAGTTAATTGTCTTGAGGCAATCCCACTTTGCAGAGGAGTTTGGAAAGCAATTGAAGGGCTGCAGAGATGTCCAATAAAAACATCCTGTTAAGGAATTTGACCAGACACCATCCAACAATCAGCAAGGAGCATTATCATTCCCCACAGAGGAGTTACACTGGAAGATTTTCATGTTTGCTTAAAAGTGGTAGTCACATTCATTCAGTATCTTTTTAATCCAAATTCACGCAGAAATCACATTATCCTGACATCAGAAGTTTCTGTCCATGTCCAGTCATTTATTAAGTAGATAATAATTGAAAAGAGCAGGCATCCTCCTTCCCTTAAAATTTTTATATCCTAAGTGTAAGACAGTGGCAGCAAAATCAGTTTCTAGCTGTTGGGTGAATTAATAGCCATGCTGTCTCCAGTGGTCGTACTGCAAATGAAACACAATTTTCTTATCCAGAGCTAATATTTCTAAAGAGCTAGGAAAGATAAGTCTGTCCTGAATTTAAAATTTGTTTTCAAGTGCAAAGTAAGCAGATGGGCTGGCTGGGTATCAGGAGAGCCATGTCACTCACTCAGTGGGTACTGTCCAGATAGCACATCAACACTTCTCCCAAGTTACACCCATCAGAATCCAATGCTTCAAACAGCAATTCAGCAAGTAAGATCTTAAATTACCCATAATTTCTTATTTTGTTCATATTTTTGTCATTGCTTGTTTGTTTGTAAAAGACTAGTCAGGCTGTCTGGGAACAGCTTGGCTGCATCATGCCCTGAGAAACAGAGCTCGACTACCCTAGCAGGGTGGCCAGCAGTGTCAGTTTTAGACAGCAGATGGCCAGAAGCAGAGAAAGCTTCCAAGCACTCTGTATGCCAAAACTTGAGCAATTTTCCTTTTGTCAGGCAGCTTCCAGAAACACAAGACATAGCTGAACCTCTTCACTCTGGCCAAGATTAAAATACAAGAGCATAGCAGAATCTCATAGAATACTACCACTTCCTAAAAATATTTAGGCTGCACAGTTTAAGCAAGACACTGCATGGCTACAGCAGTTTCTACTCCAATATTGGCTAAGGAATTAGAGATACAGAAAATACAACTGCATCTTCAATGCAGAGGTATAACCAGAACAACAGCAAGATCTGGTTCTACCTCAAAGACACTCATTGATGTGAAACAGAACAACTGGTCTAAAATAAGGATTCACATCAAAAGCGTTTCAAGAACCTGTTGAAGATGCATGTGTTTCATATGTAATGACTAAAAACAAGAAGTCCAAGCACCCAGAAGTGCATACCAGACCTCCCTCTCATAAGCACTGGTCACTACTATTTTGGTATTAAAATTTTTCCAGTTGTCTCCCTGACAGCGAGATAAGGAAATTCATACCTTTAAATTGTGACTCCTGCTCAGTTTTGTGATTAAAAAAACCAAACCCAACACAAGAGCAACTGGATAGGCCTAACAGAGATTGCATAAAAATAAACAGTGATGTTGTTACTGCTGCTTGCAGATAGAAGCCAAGATGAAGCATTTAAACAACAGCATTTCGGTCCACAGTTTCAACTAGCACCAAGCAGAAAATGGATATGTGCAAAAAGACTTCTATCTTTTCATTTCAGTCTGCTATCTTAGAGAAACATGGACAAGATGGTAGAGGTGCAAGGCTTGTGCTGCCTCTGTTCTGTTGCGAGGTAAATTGAGTCTAATTCATACTTCACATAAGCATTTACTATCCTTAACCATCCAAACTCTTTTGGGGAGCTTACTCAAATTTATCAGAGTAAGACAAGACAAACAAGATCCATGCAACAAAGACTGGGGTTTGAGAATTTGTACAGGGCCTTTTTCCCCCAATCCTCTTAATAGCATTTATGGGAAAACTATAAAAATGAAAAATGAAACCCAGAAGACTTACCCACAGATTTCAGGAAGCTTCTTACAAGCTTGTGGTGAAACAAGGCTCTGACAGTGTGGCACAACAGAAAGCCCTATTTGTTCCATCCACCCCAAACTCATTGACAAGTGAGTGGCCTGCAAATGCAAGTTACAAGCTTGCAGTAAGTCTCCTGTGGCACAGCAGCCCTGCTCCTCCAGCATTCACCACTTTTTATTTAGCCAGCAGCCTCAGCTAGAGAGCTTCACTAAATATACAGCTAGGTTTGAAGATTCAACTTCCAAAGGTACATGCCACACTGAAACAAGTCCAATCCAAAGTAACATGTTCTTCAAGAGTTATTTCCAGATATAGCTTCTCTCAAATTCCCTGTCCTTCCTCAGAAAGAAGCCAAGTTGCCTTCATTTCTGTGTCCTGTTATAGCAGCCATCTGTCAAGCAAGCATTTTAGTACAAAATAATAGAAGCACAGTAAAGCAGGGATTCTATCCAACCCTCATCTAGAAACAGCTCTTCCAAGAAAAAAGAAATTAAACAAACAAACAAGACAACAAAAAGAACAACACACCACCCACCTGCTTGAATATCAAATTAGTTCAAATGTTTAAGAACTATGACTAGAAATAGGACTTCAAACTGGGAAAAACACTGTTCCAGTTTAAACTGCAAAAAGAGACTTGAAAGACCAAACAGCTACACATCTGGCCAGGCGCTCAGAGTTTCTGCAAAATTCAGCATTTGCAAGTACCACTGTAAGAAGTGGCAAAGGCCTTCCTCTGAGTGCCACTAAACATTTTCAACCCAAGCATTACTTAACACGATTCTCCCTCATTTATGCTCTCTGCAGTTTCCTTAAAACAAATAGCTGGTTCAAGTGAGTACCAGGACCTCTTACAGTGTAAACCTTCAGGAAACTAACAGCTACAAAGTCTTTCCCCTTTCCCTTCCTATTCTTGTGATTAAGGGAAAATGTGCAAAATGAGATTCAAACTCCTACACACCATAGCGTTCTGTCCTTGACACCCTGCAGATCCTGAGACATGGAAAGGATGATTGGGATAAAGAGGTCTTAAAGAGCACAAGCAAAGAGCAAAAAATAAAGAAAAAACATGCAAACACTATTTTTCTGCAGACCACACAGCGCACAAGTCCATGGCAGTTCACCAATTCACATAGCTCATCCTTTGAGAGCTCACCTAAAATAACTGAAGGCTTACATGATATTAAATGTATCTACAGCATGAATCCTTATTGCTGAGATAGGATAAATTTTGCCACCACAGGCATAAATGTTTCTGTGTTCCTCCTGTCATGTTGGAGGAGTTGCTCTGATCTGCTCAATGACCTTCACTGAAGAGCCCTAACTCTGAATTGCATGGGGGAATTAGCATTCCCTACCAGTTGCAAGCACTGCATCTGCAAAGAAAAATTTTCTTTAAAAAACTATTATAATAATTTAAAGGAATCAGTAGTTCTGCAGAAACTTTTTTCTGAGTAACAAGATGGCGTGTGAGCCAGTATTGGAGTTCAGCAGTGAGACTTGGTCCTGACAGTTATCAATCCATTTGCCTCTTGCACCAGGCAAGGTTGAGGAGCTCAAGCAGCAAAGAACAGGAAAAGGGTTTTCAAATGTTTGGGCAATAGATTTGTACTGAGCAAAATACACTTGCTCCCACTGCAAGCACAGCTCCCACAGACACAAAATACACAGTCTTTTTTTTTCCTCCTGTATTCAGCAGTGTGTTTAACCTTGGAGCTGTCAAGCTCCATCATGAATAATGAGCCATGACAACACTCCAAGTGATCCTTGGAGAACAGACCAATTTTTCCTATATGCTATGCAAGGCAAAACGCTTATATTCCCATGGCACAGTACCTACTTTGAAAATGTACAGTAATGTGGCCACCAAGAGGAGACCACAAGTAAATACAGAAAAAAAAAATCACTTATTTCCTGATATTTCGGCACCTAAAAACAGCAAGGGCAATAAAACACGTAACATCCTAATGGTTTCTCTTTAAAATTATACTGGGACTGAGGATATTTGTGTCACTGAATATGCATTTTCACAGCCGAGGACCATCCGCATTTGAAACAACCCATGGCAGTTACAGCATGAAGAGAAAACACCCTGCAGGTTTCACAGCACCATGACCTCTAGCAAATGAGCACCAGTGTGGGACATGGGGGTGGCCTCCACCCTGAGCAGCCTCCAACACTCTCAGAACAAACACATCCCCCACCCCACACACATGGCACTGCCAGGAAGTGGAGGAAAAAAAATGTAGTTATCTGAATGCCTAACTGAAACTCCTCTACACCAGCACCCTACTCATGCCAAGACAGGTCTTTCAGAAGGCACAGCACAAGTAACCGAGAAATGGCAAGAGTAATTTCTGCTGTGTACTTCTCAAGCTCAAGGGGGGAGGAAGATAAAGCAAATAGATTTACCTAAAGAAAGGAAAAACTAGAAAGAAACACAAGTTGAAGACCTTAACAGGTATTCCCTTGTCTCTTGAAAAACAATGGAGGGTTGTGGTTGCCCTTAAAGAAAAAATCATCCCTCATTCAGGAAATAAATGCTAATTCATTAACAGTAACCTGGAAGACACCATGTTCTCTAACAGCTCAAGCAGCATGCATTTGTTCTGTGTCTCTGCAAGGGGAACAAACAAATACATCCTTATTCCTCAGCTGTTTGCAACAAGGTATTTGTCCATGGTTTTGCAGGGGGAAAAGCTTGCCTTTATTTCTGTGTCATTTCCTAGTCTTGTTGCCACAATTGAAAACTTGGTGCATCACTTTTCCCTCTCTGTAGGGGCATCACTTTACTTATAATTCAGTTTCAATGATTACCTTAAACTACAGGTGCTTTCAAACAGTTCTGTGGAGCAGGAAAGCAACAATGTCAAACCTGTGATGCTTGCCTTTCCTTAAGTTGTGAAGTTTGCTGTGTCAGACAGCAGAAACCAGTTCTGAGCACTTAGAGGAGTTTTAAGCGCTAACACATCTCCCTCCCACCAAGAGGCCTTCCCTGCAAGACTAGATGACTCTTAAAGAGCTGGAGTCAGAAAATCTCTTGAGTTTCTTGACTATGGTTGAAGCTGGAGAGGAGACTACCACCAAAGCAGCAGTTACACCAGATAATGTATTTATTGGCAATTTAATTTTCGCCTTGGGAGTTTAGCCACACATACCCCTCCTCCACCTGTTCTCCCTCCCCTCTACTCGCCTCTTCCCTGTCCAGGGCATTTCACAGTTATTCTCATCACACAAGAGCTATCCTTCCCTTGGAGCACTTCCAAATGAGCAAGACCTGTGTTGTCACCACACACAGCACTACCACCATCTCTGATTCAAAACAGTTCTGCTCTTGACAGAGGACTCACTCTATTCTCAGTCATTCCCCAAATTACAAGATCAGTAATTTTCTTTCCAGCATTATAGTTAAAAGGTCCTCAGACCTCCCCATGCACCATGTCCACTTCTCCCACTCCCTGATAATACACCACCATTTATGCCCCAGATCACAGCTCTGCACATTTAGCAATCCCATTCCCTGCTAGCAATATTTGGCAATAAGATCCATTTAAAGAATGCTAATTACAGATTTCACTTGAACAGAAATTGGTACTGGGCCGATCTGTAAGCTCTTTAACAAGCTTCCAAACTTCATGCCAGGGAAGACTTTGTTCTCCACCAGGAGCAGCAACACAGCTCTAAAAGCAAAGGTGGAGAGCTTTGCCACTGCAAGATGAGGAAGGAAGGTCACAGCTCTGATTCTCCTTGCAGCACTGCACCTTCTCCAGGCAAGTCTCACCTTGAAGATACACTGCCGATGTTTCACAAAGGAAAACTAAGGAAGCCAGTTCAGCCACCATGAAAATAACAAAAAGCAGTCACAAAAGAAACCCCGGTGGAGAGTTGTATCAGAAGTGGAACAAAGACCAGTATGACAGAAAGCAGGTCAAGGACTCAAAAGCTAGGAATTGATAAAATTAAGGATGCCTGGTCACATGCATGCAGGAAGCGTGTCATTTTCTGAGAACAACAGTGTCAAGAGGGACTTCTGGTTTTCAAAGGGATGGAAGAACCCAGGTCAAAGTCTCTCAAGCACCTCAGCATCTAGTCCCATACCAGGACAAATGTTTTCTGTGTATGCCAGACTTTGCACAGAAAACAGCAATCCCACCTGTGGATTCTCCTTACCACTTTTTCTCTCTGTGCCCACAACACCTGGTGAAATGACATTTCAGCCAGGCCCCTTTTCCAAGGGGAATTATTGCAAGATTCTGCAAACCACCCTCTGTGCTAACCAGGTGTGCTAACCCTGCCTGACAACTAGGGTGGAATTGAAAAGGGTAAAAGGATGAAGTGATGGTCAACAGAAGGCTGGGCCTTATTTAAGCGTAGAAGACTAGTGCCCAGGAAAACTACACAAGAGCGTTCTGAGCGAGATTCAACACAAGACAACATTTTTCCCTGTGGTCAGCAACGATATGGCATCACATGGAGATGTCACACCTGATACACTGAAATACTGCTGTCAGACTGGCTGACTGCCTAGAGAATCCCAGCTGGAATCTGTGGTAACCATGCACACAGAGCACACAGCTGTTGGGAAGTCTCCAACTGTGAGCTCAACCCACAGGCACTTAAAAAAGAAGAGTTATGAGTGTTACACATGTAAAGCACACACATCAATAATGTCTATTTGACAGAGATTAAACCCATAAATATCTACTACATCCTCGGATTTTAACATACTTAAAGATTTTCCCCTTTAGGAGATGCCACACTGAAAGAATGACTTGTGACAGTAGCAGACTCTTCTCCTATAGACAGGCAGGCCTTTAAGAGGCCAACAGAATCACTCTTGCAAAAGCACTACACACCAACACCCTAGACACTATTAGAACACATTTTCATCATCTTGGGAACACCTTTGCGGGCAAAACAGAGTCATGGTACAACTGCAGAGCATCACACATTAATTTGGAGAGGCAAACCACAAGTCTGACCACTGCCCAATTCCTAAAAGCCGAGAATATAAAAGTGGCAGGAAAGGAGCTGTCTTTTTTCCACCCTTATTCTCTGAAGTAACCACGCAGATTTTAGTGAAATGTTTGCAGGCTCTTCCAACTGAAGTTAGATCTAGCAGGAAGAATTTAACTTAGAACCTCAAGATTATCAAAATATGAGTACCTGAACACAGACTACCACAACAGGAAACAGTAAGAAACCCAGTGTGTGTTAATAGATGCTCTAATTATTAATGTGTGCACACACAAAGCTTATCAGAAGTGCCAAGGCATTTGAAAGAAAAAGCATTATTCAAAGATAGGTATTTGCCAGCAGCTGTATCACCGCCATATTCTCTAGCTGATTTTGATTGAACTCAGTGGACATCAACTTAATCCCACAGGAGAGTATCATTCACTTCTGTAATAGCTACTGACCTTATTTCTATAAGCCCTGTTGTAGTGTCATGACTAAATGCAGCAAGCAGCAAATCTCACTCTGTCAGCAGCCAGTGCCTGTCCTTTCTCCTTTTGAAGCTTCCATTCATTTCTGCATTTTTTTTTAGTCATGCTGCTTCAAAACAGCTGATCCAGATGGTGGATATTTGGATTTCAACCTTCCCACATGGTGATGTGGCTCAAGAAAATAAAAACTGTTGCTACCTGCTGCTGACCTACTTTAATTTGTTTCCTGCCATACAACAGAATAAACAACAGCATTCATTGCACTAGTTTTCCACACCTACTCACTGCTATGTAGGAAATATAAAATAAAACTAATAAGGAAGAAGGAAAGAAAAAAAGAAAGCAGCATGATCCAATGGGGAGTAGGGAGGAGCAATTCTCACCTCTATCATAGTCATCTTCCTCTATTGCTTTTTCTTGAAGCCTCTGAAGCTGTAAGATCAAGGATTTTAACTGCAAAGAAAAAAAAGTTCATTATGAAGAAGCTGCATTTAAAAATATGTAGACTATTAATCTCTACATAATATAAATTTAATGGATTACTACATCACTACAATGGCCAAATTGTGATAGTTAAGCCCAGTATTTGTTAAGTAGACAGACCTATTTGGAAGTCAGCTGAACTGCAGCTACTTGAGCCAAGCATGGCTTTAGTCCAAACACATACAGAGAATAACAAATGGTATTTCTTGAAAAGCAAGGGAGATCGTGCGATCGCAGGATATTTTTCACCCTTTGAATAAATGAAAGTACAATTATTAAAAGATTCTGTCAGCATGACATCCACTTCTGATCACATTGTACTCAAAAGTGTGTTCCCAAGCTCATTCTGACAATCTTTTACCTGAGTTTTGCATAGAACAAATATAAAATTTCCATATGCAAACCACATTTCATTCCGTAAATAGAAATGCAGTATGAACATTTTGGAACAGGTATACTCATGTTACGGGTCAGAAAAGAGCGTTCGCATGCAACCAAAAAAGTTTCATTAGAATACAATTTAGGCCCATCTACATAATGTTGATATTTGCATTTTCACAATGCAAATGCTAGATGAGGAAAAAACAAGCAGAACACCAGGAATACCTGAACCACACACAGAGTGCTCTCTCACATTCCAAAAGAAACTTACCATAATAAAGTCTTATTTCAAAAGCTAATGCTTCTCTTCATTAACATCAGGAACCTAGACCAAAGTTTTAAATTTACTGAAAATTTGTAACAAAACTTTACAAGTTTTTGCAGTTAAAAGAAATTGGTTAGAAGGTAGGTTTAGTCCTTTCCTCACTGCCACGACAGCCACAGCCTAACACGGCTGCAGTTACAAGACTGGAATGTGCTTATTAAATTTATGCATGACCTGTACCAAACAAGCCACTATCAGCACTGAAAAAGGTGAGCCTGGAGAAAGAAGCAGTATATTCTCAAAGTCCAAAGCCTGAAAGTGCTTGGGAGAGCACTAAAATCCATACTTTAGACATCCTGCACTTACAAAAGGCTTCCCTTTTCCATGAAGCTCTTTCATATTCAATCCCCATATTTCAACTCTAAATTTCATAGAGAAAAACAGGTACAGCCAGTCAACAACCTAATAGAAGCACTCAGTTATTAAGACTACACATCAACACACAAATTAGACAATCAACACACAAAACTTTAAATTCAGGATATCCCTCTGAATATGGTACATGAAAGTGGACTGCTAAGAAAACAATAAAAATAAAGCCAGAGAAGTATCCAAAAATATTTGATTAATTAAAGGCTGTAGGATGCTCCAGAAGAAAACCAAAAAACGTTGCATACATTCCCATTTCCTCTACGCCTTACTTTAGTTTGGTTTTCACTTCCAGAAACTCCAATCTTTTTTCTCTGGGACTGGTGAGGAATGCGAATGATACCAAAGGGAGGAGCTCTGAATTCTCACCGTAAATTATTTCCTGTGTTTCATTCCTGACTTTTTTATAGAGTTTTAAAGCAGACTGCAGTGGGAATGATTCCAGTGACACTTTTTCATATACATGATATATAACAACCATCTATACCGAGAGTACAGCTTTGCTGCTTCTGGCAGTGTTTATTCCATTGCGCACCACAGTGGCAGGTCATTTAATGTCCGCTCGGGTGCCACAGCCCAGGCACGCCCACGGCAGACTGACTGGTGCTGCCACTGTGAAGTGCTTGCCATTTGCAGGCTGGGGAGACATTTGGAGCTCAGCTAATCAAAGACCTGCTTCTGCTTCAGCGTGGCATGTCCTATATGTGTACCAGATGAAGATCACTTTTTAAGAACAGACAAAGCATAATTTTAACAACTTTGGTATTGTCTCATTTTCTTGACTACCGTTGCCTTTGTTCCTTTCTGAAAACTTTGAGACTTGCTCATTATCATTACAATAGGAAGGTACTTCCAATTAAACATACACAAGTGGCTAACCAAGGGCAAAGACATCTGAGGGCACAAATCCCCATTCTCCATTCAGTGAATTAATGAATACAGAAATTAAAGATAGCAATGTTTCTTTTGTGCCTATCAAATAAGCAATACTGAAAAGAAAGAAAAATAATTTCCTATTTTATTGTATTATATATTCCCAAATTTGCGGCCAAATTAGTTTCCAAAACCATTCCAGACTATGGGCACACTGCAATTCCAGGCATGAAACCAAAGAAACCGCTCCATGTCAGTGTGTGTGAAATCTGCAAATATGAGAACCTAGTTTGAGTTCTACACACATTACGTATGAAAAGAAAGTATTAGAGAGCATCGTAAGCCCAGGTCAGATGTCACGGTAAGCAGAGGAAGAATACATGTTTCTCAGCCTTCTGTCTTACCCAGACAGCAGGTTTGTGCAAAGTCTCCCCAGAGCAGGTTGGTTCATTAGGCCTAAAGACAACACAGTGCATCTCAGCAGGTATGTGTCTGAGCTGAGAAGTTACAAAGATCTGTGTTTCTGAAGGGCAACCAAGAAACTTGGGCACTAGTAAAACAATTAATATAAAATTTAAAAAAAACACCACACAAAAAAAACCCTAACCAAAAAACAACCTGACAAAAAAAAAAAAAAACCTCCAACAAAACCTCCACTACCCACTCAGTGCACCTTGAACAAATTAGTGAAATCCATTGTGTCCATATTGATCTCCAGATTACTGTTTCCTGTGTGCACAATAAAGCCAATACTTGGCTCCTTTAATCAGGTAAGCTTAGAATGTTTTCCTCCAATACCCACCCTACCATCACAAAAATATAACACAGCTGAGCCTTCTTAAAGTTTCCCCACCCCTCTCCTATACAGAGCATATAGTGATGACACTGCCTGTATACGCTGTAGGTATAAATTTGTTGTGGGTATATACATATATCCAAAAAGACTCCTGACTCACCAGCCCACTACTCCTCTGGAGTGGAAGGGGAAAAGCAAAAATGTTCAGTTCCCACCTGGAGACATAGAGGGACTTGACCCCCATTTTTCTTCATGTGAGGAGAGCACCTATTAGATTACACACTACTTTCACAAAGTTGACTAATTCCTAAAAATCTTTAGCTCAACTTAAATATTGCTAATTAAAAGGTTTAGTGTTGTTAAATCATGATACTTCAAGAACAGAGTTCTTACCACCCCCTAATTTTATAGTACGTATACCCCAAACTGCAGACAAGACAGCCACCTGTGAAAAGAAACTGTACTTATTGAAGTCAGAAACTGATGTGTGATGTTAGAAATGAGAGGATCAAAGGTTTCAGTAGAACATAGAATAGGGTACTGCCCCAACATGACCTATTTTTAAGGAACCGAACAAAACCTGTTATCTCATTTTTAACATGCAGAGCACTACTGTAAAACTCTGCACAAAGGCCACAAAAGCCAGCAGTATCTGAACTCCTACATGAACTTTGATTTTGGCACTACAAATAAAAATATTTTGAGGAAGAGGAATCAAAAACAAAGCGAGATTACTAACCTTTAACGTACTGCGGTTGCCAAGCAAGCAATCCTGTAGCACCGGTTCATATTTTTTCATCAAAGTATCCCAGTTATGGTCGCTAACAGTAAAGCTACTTTCATAGCCTGAGGTGACAGAAGAGCCAGCAGATGCTGCATCCGAGGAATCTGTAGAGTATGAAAGTGTTGCATCTATATCCGAGAGAGAGGCAGTCTCACACTCCTGTAATTTGTCATTGACTGGGCTCTCACGTTCATGCTGCAAATCCTCACTGGACCTGGAGAAGCAACACACATCTCCCAAGTGCTCATGAGTTTGTGCCATCTCTTCTGGCTTCTGCAGATTTCCTGTGGTTTTGGGATGCAGAACAATCTCAGCTTCCTCAATAGATTTCCCTTGAACATCATTTACTCCAGAGGCAGAGTTCAGGGAGAGCTGTATGAAGCTGAAACTTGAACTAAAGCTATCATGTGCACCAGCAGAATGAGAAATACCACCTCTGTTTTGATATTCACAGTTGTTATTCACTTCTGTCTGATCCAAAGCATACACGTTTGGGGGCTTGCTCCCTGTAGTGCTGTGGCTTTTCTGCCGTGTACAGCACACAGCAGAAGCATCTCCTTTGCCTGTTGTGGCAGCAGGGCAAGCCCCTATCCCTGTGCTATCTGACCGTGGACTATTGCAACGTGAAAGATTTTCGCGGCATCCTGGTGTATTTCCAGCAGTGGCCAGCGTGGTTACCCCATTCGCAGGAACTACAGCACTACTCACTGCACTACAGCGCAGGAATTCCAGGTTATTTTGGCACTGCCTGCGCAGAGCGCAGCTCCCGGAGCCTCCGCAGTGCTGCCTGCCCTGCTGGAGCTCTGCTGGGCTGAACCCTGTGCAGGCACCCAGGGACTGAAACTCCATCTGTTGCTGAGCTTCTGGCCTCATGTATCCAGGTCTTTTTGCCAGCTTCTTTTTGCGAAGAGAGCCTGCTGGCATTAATTGCTGGTGATCATCTGGCAGGGGAGAAAAGAAGTCAGTAAGAGTTTCTGCAGTTTTCCAGGCTTAACATACTGTAGCATCTGAAAACAGTTGTTTCTGAAATTTGAAAAAGCACATCATTTTCCACTTCAGCAAAACACAGACACTGACCATACTGCAGATAGAGAACACTGTGTGTATTCACTCACTTTCTAAAGAGTTTGCACCTGTTTTTAAGTGAACTCACTAACATGCTCCTCCATCAGGACACAAACCTGGGTACAATTAATCCCATCATCTTCCCTATTCACAATATCACTCCGCTTTTCCATTCTCAACTTGCTTAACAGCCTGCTGAAGCAGAAACTTGCTTTAAGTTTGTCTGATCCAAAATTATTTCAGACTTACAAGCACATCTAAGATAGGACTGAATCTACATACAGAAAGGTGAGAACCACAGTCACAAAGAAATTTTGTTCATAACCTTGTTGTTGCTGTGTGTTCAATTTCTTGTGTTCATATCCATGTTTTAACACCATGAGTAGCAAGTGGTTCAGGCTCTGCTGCCATAACAGATGCAACTCTAACACCCTGTGGTTGCAGATGTTGGTCTTATGAGATACTGTACAAGTTGTCATTTAGATTTATGATTCTACCTATTGTCCAAAATGTAAAGTTAAAGGAAAGGCTTTGCATGAAGAGCCACCAGTCCTAGAAAACTAATAATTCATAGCATTACTGAAGTATTAATATAATTAAGAAGCAGCCTCTGCTCAGTAAGTTGATTTCCTTACACATACCTTACTTACACAGATGAAAAGATAAACTTGCTGTTTGCAGAGAATGGAAAAACAAACAAACAAATGAAAAAACCCCAAACAAGATAAAAATATCACAGTGAACATTAAAAGTGGGAGATCAGAATGTAATGTCTGTGTTTTCTGTATATTTTTATTTACATATTATTAGTAAAAAATTACATGATGACTACTTTCATTTTCTCACAGATTTACTGCTAGTTAAAAGGTATTCCATGTGTCTGTCCTGCACAATGGGAATCAATGGGAATACAAGCTCTCCACTATCATCCATTTCGTAACACAAAAAGATATTGACTGGACCTATTTGCCAGAATCACCCTTCAAGGGGATCTGATGCCTAGCTGAATTATGCCCTCTATTAGCTGCCCTCTACTCACTGAAACAGAAACAATGGGGTAATAGAAATATTCATATCACCCACACAGAGCTCTTCCAAAAACACAAGTTTCCAATTTTTTCTTTACATTTAACATTCATCTCTCACCATAACCCTTTGTCAGTTTTTACACTGATAAATATGCACATAATCTAAACTCCTCAGCAGCTTCTAACCCAGGCCTCATACACACCTCACTATGATGACATCCTATACAAGAATTTAAGCAGCAGAACTGAAACTTCCCAGGAGACTTTTCCCAACATTCATTACATTCTCTCCAAATAACCTTCAACAAAAGCAATTTATACATTTTCCATATACTAGAATAGTGGCACATCTCACCACAGAACTGCAGTTAAGCTTCTGTATTCTGCTTCCTATCACCATAAATTAGAATATCCCAGCAGTCTCTTACATTCTCTTTTGTCTGAGGAAAAAAAGCACCACAGAAATCAGAAGTGAAAAAGGTCACGGAGTCCATCAGCCTGTCTACTACAAAAAGACAGTGAAATGCTGTACTGGGATAATTTAATAGAAGTCTTAACAAACAGGAATCACTCTCAGAGCAAGGGAAAAAAAACGGAACAAAATGTTCTTTAAAATTTAATTCTTTTAGTTTATATACAAAACAATAGCCTAAATTTGACTTCAGCAGCAAAAAAAAAAAAATCAGTCATGCATATAAAAGTCATTCTAGGCCTGCATATACTGCACAGCCATTTAAAAAGGCCTGTCACAGGCCGCATCTGTAAAAACACAAAAGGTTCTCTGCTTTAATTAAAATCAGTTTAAAATTGGTCTCACTAAATCACTATGAATTTCTAAAGTAGACAGATAATTGCAGCTCTTTAAACACCAAATTTAAACTAAGCTAATGTAAATAAGGTTTAAATTGGCCAAAGCATTAGATATTTGCACCAAGTAAACTGGATGCAATTCTAAAAATTATTGGAGCCAAAGGGGTGCAATTCCAGTATCCTGAATGAGACCACACGCAGCCCATGCATCTCTGCACTTCTCACAAGATTCACAGGTAACCCTCTAGCCAGGTTTGGTATTCAGTGCCTTCGTGGACTCCAGGTCTGTCTCCTGGTGAGTCCAGCAGCACAAATCATTCACCTGGATACCAGAACAGAGCACTGCCTGAGTTATACTCAGGATGATAGTCAGGCCAAGCCACAAGCCATCCAGAGGATGCTACGAGGACAGAGCTGAAGGTCCTTCGCCCCAACGTGGCTGCCCCTGAGAGCAAGGCAGAGTGGACAGAGACAGAGCTGGGACCAGCATGAGCATGGACACTCACACCTTCCCTAAAGGATGAGGGAGGCCCCAGCCTGATCCCCAGCTCCAGCTAGAGAGCACTCACAGTGCCCTCAGCCATCACAAAACCCAGCCAGGAAGTTACTATTGCCTTGGGTGTACTGTTTGGGCATTGTTTACCCTTGTGCCATGTCCCTGTTCTCAAGATTAGAGTAATTTCAGTTGTTTATTATCACGTATCTGAAATACAGTTATGTAAACTTTCTCTGCCTTTCTCTCTTCTTTCTCGCCTTCCAACCACAGCCTGCTTTGTCTGCACGTCAGAGAAATTACACTGAACCAGTTCAGCTGGCTTATTAAAAAAAAAAAAAAAAGACAGGCCTTAAATTCTTCTCATCGTTACCTCAGTTTGAAGAACTCAAATAACTGTTGGCATTTAACTACAAGATTATCAGAATGGAAACAATCAAAGGCAATTTTAAAACCCTACACTACAGTGTGTCATGCATTGTATGAGACACACATTTAGAAAGAGAGAAAAACCACAAATGGAAGAGCCTTTCAATTGTAATATTAAAAAAAAACTTTTTAAAATATATATTTTACAATCTTAGAAGGTGATGTAACATATACTTAATGGCAGATATGTGCAAATTACTTCAAATTCAATTACAAAAGCTCAGAAATATTCTTAACAGCTCTTTCACCACAGCAATCTTTCCTGATGACCAACATTTCATAAAAAATAACAGTTCAGATCCAGAGCAGAGGGTAAAAGAAAATAGTCTATTGCTGTAAAGCAATGTTGTTCACATCTTAGTTGCACCAGTGAGATGAAAGAGGGAGAGGTGAAGCCTAAGAGCATTTCCCACTGATGGAAAGAGCACATTCTCTTGTACCCAGCCTGACACTAAAGGGCAGCAAAACAGTCATCAACTTTATTTTAGATCATCAGTCTTTATTTTCAGACACAAAAGTGGCAGTTCAGGTTTTGTGACCAAACGCTCTAATAGCATCTGTGGATGAAAAGATGTAAATACTTTGCATTTTTATTAAGTGCAATAGAATTTTATAGATCAGTACAGAAACTGTGATCACCTCCTCACTCCTGCTTTAAGCATGTGATGCAGAATGCTTGCAAGTTCATTTAAGTTCTCCCAGTTTTAAAGATAGCTCAACTATCTGAATACACCTATACTATACACAGTTCATTTTTATTAGAATAACAAATCCATCTTCAGAGCATTTGCGGGTGGTAACTGTGATGTGGAAGAAAAGGTGTTTGGTCATATTCAAAGCCAGCTATCAAAGCACTGCTCCAAGCAATTTCTGCAGTGTTGCTTCTATTAAGGAAGCCTTAAACACCTGCATCAAACTATACACAAAAAAAGTAAGTGAGTTTCAAATATTTGTTATTTACAAACATACACACATAAATGTTTAACCTATCAGAAACAAAAATGAACCATTCTTGGAGATTAATCTGACAGGACAATAACCATGACTGTTCAGTTCCTATGCCATAGAAATATGTAAAATGTTGCAGGTTCCTAACCAGTTACAGTTTGACTCATTTACTGAATTTCAAAGACACCACTAAATACGCAAAATAAGACGGCACTGATCTCAACACAGCCTATGTTGAAACAAACAAACACCACCTCTTTGCACAAATAAGCTTTCAAAGAAAGTCACCTTCAAATAAAGATTTTCATACCTCTTGAAATGAAAAGAAAAACACTTCGCGTTTTCATGTCACTTAGTGAGTGTTAACTGTAACAGTGGTTTATCCCGAGTTTATTTATAAAGTATCTATAGACGGCAAGCACGGCTGAGCTACATTGTATTGGATATAATGATACAAATTGTTTCCTCACCAGGGCTTTCTGTGATTTCTAAGGTCACAGACTGGGTTCAGTTATTCAACTGTTAAATTTCCAAAACATCGCAAATAACATATTCTCTGAGGTCATTAAATGCATGTCAGTTTCCATTCTTCATTAAAAAACACTTCATAGAGTTGTGCATTGCAAAAGCCAGAGAGCACTTCTTTAGCCAGGGTTTAAACAACTGGGCTTGTACTGACACACTCCCACAATGCTTGTCATTGAGTTGTTACAACCAAGCCACTTACCTCCTTAATGCAACAACTCATTTTAAGCCATTTGATGAAATTGCAGCACCTGTCTCTAGAATTAGAATCACATTAGCTGATATTAATATGCCCATCAAATTTTTCACACTTTAAGAAATAAAAAAAAGCAGTTTAAACCTGGTCTAGCCTTAACACTAAGAAAGAAAAAGAAGTCTACCAAAAAGTAAGTTGGTGAGTAACAAACACTTCCCATGTCAGTAACAATCACCTATTTAGTCAGGGGAACAAGAGAAATAACCCTTTCCTTACTTACGCATCTGCTACTACACCTCACTTTCCAAATTCATCCCTGGTTGATCAGCCTCAACCCAATCACTCTCCAAACATCCTTACACAACTCACTGATGTATTTCACCCAGCCCACTGATACCTGCCTTGGCCAGCTGGAACTGCCAAACTCAGATCACCAGCTGCCTAACAGAACAGTTCTCAGGCTCCTCAGTCATCACTAACCCACACCCAGCCCAGCGATCCATCCTGCCAACCATCTGATGGACAACAAAACATCCCAGGGGAGAATACAAGCAGGTCTGGAAAAACAAACCACTACCAGCACTGGGTGCCTTCAGCACAGTGAATAAGAGAAAGACGCTTCCCCAAAAATATCCAGCAAACCTGGATATTTTTATATCCCAAACCTGTGGGTGGAGAGGAATTTAACTTATAGTTAAGCTATTGAGAATAACTCATGCACTTTCCAAAGAGGCAGATGGACACACAAGTTGCAAGTCTACAGAGAATATTCACAACACAGAACCAATGCTTGTTTCAGGAGGTGGGGTGTGGGTGTGTGTAAGGTTTGTTGTTCTTCTTCCTGGGGAAAAACTCTTTTGTTCCCCATTTCAATACAAAAGTCTGTAAAGGCAGTCCATGCAAATGTCTTAAGCAGAGAGAACACTCTGGTTCTTTCAGTCAAGATCTGACAACAGCTTTAAATGTTACACAGAAATAGGTGAGCAAGGATGTTGCATAGAAACGGTGAAGTTTTCTTAGGTCATAAATTAATTTTCAAACAACACTCAATGGGTTTGCAGTCATGTCCCATAAAATCATTTCACCAAACACACATGAAACTATGAAATCAGTACACAGCAGTCCTTTTCAAAAATGGTCTATTTAACACACCACACTTCTCTTTCATCACTCTGTCTACAGAGTGACAGTGTGGATTCCCACTACTTCTGCTCAGTCAGATCATCTACAGCAAGACTCTAATATAAAACTCATCAGGGGGGAAGGGAGGGAGGAATTTTAAAAAAGTGAAGTGTGAGAGCACATTGACAGCAGTCAATTTCTAATTCAAGCACAGTTTGAATGCTCCAGCTTGGAGATTTGAATTTTTAATTTCACCAAGAGAGTGAGTTCCAAATTAAGCATCTGATGCACAGTCAGTCTGAAACCAGAATTGAGTTTACTGAAATAGAAAGTAATTTTCTCTTAACAGCTCAGTAGTGATCACATATAATGAAAATAAAACAACGTGGCAGCTCCTATATTGCCAAGGGTGAGGAGTCAGAAGGTTTTTAGCTTCATCATGTAATATCAAAGTCCCAGGACAAGTGCTCCTCCTTTACCTTCTGAAGGAAGTTCACCTTGTAGCCCCAGTCAGGCTGTCAGATGCAATGTCCATGCTGTCTAGGCAACAACTGAGATGAAATGGAGCTCCAGACATCAGGAAAGCTGAGCACTAAATTCCCACAGAAATCACAGCACCTCAGGATGCAGATTAAATACAAGATACTGCAAAAGCCAGGCAGGGACACAAACTGCAGTTACAGCAGCGCACAGGACACGAGGCCAACCTGCAGCTAGGAGAAAGGCAAAGTAGCGGTGCTGGTCCCTCACCCTGCTCCCCTGAAACCAAAGTCTCGGGGCTTTACATGAAGCCCTGCAACTCTTTATGCTCCAACTGAATTTCTGTACTCGGGTATTCCTTGCTCTTTCCAGCAGCAATTGTGTGAACTGTACTTCTGCCAGCTGACAATAAACTGCTGCTCCGAGTGGCGAGATGAAGATTCTCCGGTGAACCCACGAGGCACAGCCTGCAGCACCACTCTCCTGTCCTCAATGCCTGCACAAGCAGCTTCAGTTAATGCAAGTCCTTGCCAAATGCCAGCAGATTGCTCAGCACCATCAGTCTGCAGTTGCTATAACCTGTGAGGGGTGAAACTGTGCTCCAGCAAGCAGAGCGGAGTTCCCTTGGAGACCTTCACTGGCAAGCGGGAAAGACACACACGATATCCCTTCTGAGACCTTCACTGAGAATATGGCTTGGCCTTTACAACCCTTACCCAAGGGTTGTAGACAGACAAAACAGAAGCTGGAAGTTTGTTTTACTGGGCCCCAGAACACAAAAGTGAAGACATCAGCTATATCGTTTTCCTCTAGCATGGAGGAGAAAAGCAGGTTGTTCAGATGAAATTCTGAGATTATCTGTGAAGAGGCTATGGAAGAAATACTATAGCAGAGATTGCTGAAACTGCAGCAGAATACTAACCACAGGCAAGAACACTTCTAGCAGAAATCACAGCTCCTCCTAAATGCTGTAGGTCAGAAGTCAGTCTGCCTAGAGCAAGTCGGATATCTTTTTAAAAAGTTTTTTAAAATTAACATTCCAGGAAAGAATAGTTCCCCTCTAGAAGGTAATTGCACTGAATTACAGAATTTAGCAGATGTGGCAGCAGAGAGGGACAATAGCTGTCAATACAGAGGTTGAGAAGACCTCAATAAACAGCTAGAGAGCACACAAAGAAGGTACCCACCAGCACTAGACAGCTAGCTCCCCATACCTTCCCATGTAGGAGCCCTGGCATTAGAGGCCAGACTTGCTATTTTCAACCCACATCACCCGGTGTGGCAGGAACACGGAGATCCAAGCAACTGCCTGCTCGGCTTCAGGCAGGAGCTGAGAGTAACCCCATGACTTCACACCACGACTGGAGACTGAAGGCTCAACAGGACCAAAGCCCATTCACACACCTTCAAAAGCCATGGCCACCAGAAGCAGACATGGATCAAGGAATACAGCCAAGCAGCAGCCAGTCACACCCCAGACTGAGGGATGATGTCACCAACACCAACAGATATACTTTGACTGTCATTCACTCATTTTTGTCTCCATCCTAAATCTGCTGATACCAACACTGCATACGCTTTCCACCGCTCCCATCAAACCCTGCCTTCTTTTACACCAACTTTCACTGCATATTAATCACTGCTCCCCAGTTACTCCTCTCAAACCAAGGGCTCATTTCTCTTCAAGTGAAAAAGAGAGTTGATCCAGAAATCTTTTCAGTTGCTGCTCTGGAACTTTGACAAAACTCTGGATAGGTCACACTTCACAGTCTAGAATGATCACCATCCACAAAGCTCCCAAACAATGTTCCAAGCCAAAGAGATACTCTCTTTCCCAATACCAATTTCCTCAATGCTACCTCTCTGGTCCTTTCCAATCTTTCCTTTTTGTCACGACCCCAACATGCACAAGCATTCCCTCCAGCCCCCTTAATAGCATTTCTCTCACAACAGCAAACACGTATGTCCCAACTTACCCCCAGAAATCCTCCTCATACGAGCTTCGAGGCCCTCCAGCTCCTCAGCCCACCCCATTCCTTCCTAGGTGGAGAGGAATTCACACTGCCCATCAGCAGGGCTCAGAAGTTTCTAGGCTTCCCCAGGTGCATTTAAAAGAAGCCCAGCCCCACTTCAGCTGTGTTCATTGATTTCATCGATTCCTTCCAGTTGCTCAGTTTTTTAGCTACCAGAACTTCAGACAGTTCTCAGGGTTTCTTTTACATCTTCCACAGAACACAAGAGTTTGTATGCTAATCTAAACCAAACCTCACTCTAAAGGCACACTGACTCCATTCATTCCCTTAGAGATCATCTCAATGAAAACACTCTTGTGAGAGCTTCTTTCCCATCACTGTAAATCACTGCTATTCAAGTCTATGAAATCAAGACAATTACCTGTCACAGTTTACTCTGACATTCTCCCTGAGCTAACACACACTAGATAATAATACAGGCTACTCCTACTAACACATATCTATGCTGCTCAACAAAAGCACAGACTTCTGCCGGAAGTTTTTTTTAACATATTTCCATCACATGCTGTTTGTGATTCGCATAAGTACTACTCCCTAAGTACAAACCCATAGTATCTGCCACCTTTCACTGAACCTTACCCATCTGCTTTTATTACCAAAGTAAATGAAAGCAGAGTATTAATCTTAAAAGAAACTGTGCCCCTATATGAGATAGCTTGTTTCTTGGCTGCCAGGGACTCTGTGGGATACTGCACCAAAACACAGTCCTTAGCAAAATACTTAAAGTTAAAAAAACCCAAACATGATAAGTCAACACAAAAAAAAAAAAAAATCAGACCTTTCAAAAATATTCCCTCTATTAAAAGAATAAGCCAATGAACAGTTTTTCAGGTCAACATATTCCCGATCCATCTTGGCATTTTAAGTGGATAAAGAAGGTGCAAAATGTACCATATGGTGTTAAACACACACACCTGAAAAGATCTGCTTCAGTAACAAAAAGCTTGGCAGAGGAAAACTTTGAGTGTCATTCAGATTGTTTTCCAGAATAAATATAGATTGTTAACTCATTACTTCCATTACGGAGGGGTTATAATTTATTATTTGCTTTAGAAAACCTGAATTCAGAATCCAGGATCAGCAGGGTCCTGTGCAAGGTAGCTCATATTTGCATATCCCTTTCAGGTGTATGGGATAGATCCCTGTGTAATTAGGGATTTCTTCTGCTTCTTTCAGGCTTACACATAATACTTGTGACAAGTTATTATTATTAAGAAGTAGCAGGCAGAACTGCTGTGGCCTCCTTTTGAGGAAAGCGATGCAATTTCAGAGACATTCTATCTCATGAACTCTGAGGTACAGCAGTAATCTGATGCACTTGCTTCGTGGCTGAAGCAGATCATGTGAGAAACTACACAACTTACACCAGTCACAAAGCATGCCCAAGACAGAACAAAGGACTAACACAGGACTCCTGAAAGACAGCTCAGTATTTTCACTATCAGAATGCACCTAAAGCTTTGTACCTTTAGAACTCCTGTCTTTATGGAAAAGGTTGGAGATTTAAAAGAAACCCTTGGATAGAACTTTATATTATCTAAGCTATCAAACCTTCGAGTTGCAGGTCCCCTTGAGGCAGATCCTGCAATAATGCTATTCTGTCTGGTGAATTTTTACTGTAAACTTCAAGTATAACTTACATTTTCACCAGAAACGTGAAGCAAATACAAACATCATATTTAGAGAACTCTTTGTCTATAATGACTTGCACCTGTCTACATTTTTTTTACTCCAAATCCAAACAAGTCTGAGATCTGAGACTGGAAAACAGGTTTATATCTGTGTCGAGTAAATCCACTAAGACAGTTTACAGACATAAGTAGTTAATTGACAGGCTCCTTTAATTACTGAGTGAAATTGTACTACCTTTATGGTGGAAACCTTTTAAATTTTCTCCTGACTAGGCAGAAAGGAAAACTCACAGTATTTTGAATGTACTTGCAAAAGTTCCACAAGCTAGAAAGCATCCTCTCTCTCCAGCCCTCTGTGAGCAGGAACACCTTGCATGACTAGCCTTACAAAAACAAAGAGGTGACAATAAAACCGTGAGAGATACTGAAAAGACACATGGATTTTCATTTCTGAACAATGAAAGTGTCATAGTGCTTCACTGCACAAAACCATATGAAATGTCTTAAATTACCCTAAAGTCTGAATCATAAGCAAGGACTCTGTACTAGAGAAAGCCAGGAAGGCAGAACTAAGAACCATCTTTAAGGTTAGAATGCCCTCTTTGGGTATAAAGACATATTTGCAGCAACAGTAAATTTCATTGAGTACAGTGCTATTTTATGCTATAGGAAGGAAAGCAAATCAAAGAATGCAAGTGTGCTACTCCAAGACTCCTAAAGATGTTAGAAACGACTCTCTAATTACCCTCTACTAGTAACACTGTTCTGAAGATGCTGCGTAAGGATAGTAAGGATGACAGCAATCCATACACAGCAGGGCAGAGGGACAGGACAAGAAAGAGATAGGTGTAACTAAAAATAGGAAAGCTTCCAACTGGATACAAAGAAAAACTTTTTCACCCTGAGGGCAGCCAAGAAGTGAAGCAGGCTACGCAGAGAGGCTGTAATGTCCTTGCAAGTTTTCAAGGCCGAACAAGAAAAAGCTCTGAGCAACCTGACACAACCCCAGAGTTAGTCCTGCTTTGAGCAGGCAAGTGGACCAGAGATGATGTGAGGTTCCCTTGAACACAAACTATCCTAACATACCTTTAAGATTTAGATACATGTCTCAGGATTTGCAGTATTCCACCAGTTAACTTTACCCACGACAAAAGCTCAAGAGTTTCATCCCTGGAGATGCACCCAACCTTGCAAGAAAGCAACTTCTCTGATTTATAACTCCACAAAGGAGTCACAAGAAGCTAGCAAACAATACTTCCAATCACATCCTGGAAGCTGAAAACAGCTGACTTTCTAGAAGTAAAATTCAGAATAAAGTTCAGTACTAGAAATAAGTTCTCAAACAGCATTTAAGCATCCATCATCCACACACTGAGAGAGAAATTACAAGTTTCAGTGATGGTGAGGGCCTTAAGCAAGACAGATACAGCAGAGCATAACAACACAGGAACTCCAATTGTTCCACAGCAGCAGGCTTTTAGTAGTTAGCTGGTGATTAAATGACGCTCATGAGCATCACTTAAATGTCACTTTGATCTATTGCAGTTATTTTACAAAATCTTTATTACTGAGGCTTTTTTATTGGCTGTACAAACATTGGCAAGCATTTCTCTTTGCTATATTGAAAATTATTTTGATACCTATTCCTAGGCTGCTTGCCAACTGGAAGACAAGATGGAGCCATCTGTGAGACTACAACTCTCTGAAGACATTTGCCTTTCAAAAACATAATCCCTTAAATGGTGCCAAGGGCATTACACACACAAAAAATCTAACATCACATCTGAACAGCTGCAGCAAAACCTGCCTCTCACACAGATTTCCCAGCAAAGGAAGGAGGAAGACCACCTCTGCCCAGGGAATACTGCCTCTACCCTATCCAGTCCTTGAAGTCTGATTATGACATGAGCATGTGAAAAGTTATGCCTGAATACTTTGCCATACAGATGTATCAGGCAGCCAGAACTCTGCCAGAGATCTATATGTTATATATAACTGAATTAAACAGCAAACACTTTTAAGCAGTTCTCTATCTTCTCTTTCTTGGTTTGGTACAAATTTCAGGGATTTTTGGGGCTGATCTCTTTCTTCTTCCACTACTTAGCAATGTTGGTGCTCAAAATATGTACTCAGACTGCTACCCAGATTCCTTATGTCCTCTGCATTGTCTTTACCTGGTCTGTTTGATTTTGATTATTATTACTCCTGGTATTATTCCCTACTTGCCCCCTGACTTGTAATCCTCCTTTTAAAAACTCCTCTCGTATTTTATATCATGATTTCCAAGCCATCCGAGATCAGTTTTAGACAGCTAACATGTAGAACAATTACTCCCAAGAGACTTGCAAGAAAGACAGCAACTCTGTGTACTTCTCATGGCTTGCACTGAACAGTCATTCTGGCCTCTCAGCATTAAAACCACAGCCAACCTAGACTTGCTAGGGTCACACTTAATGCCTACACTTCCAATTTCATGCCTAGGCAAAGCACATGGAGTTTCATTAGGGCATGGCAGCACACAAAGCAGTAACACAAGAAGTGTGTGTGCATCCAGATCCAGGAAAAAAGTCTGGACTCTCATCAAGAAATTCCGTGCCACACCAAACTCACCAGAAACACAGCAAAACAGTTGCTACACACCATGCTCACTACTCATAACAAAGTTAAATTATTTAAAAATAATACAAAATTAATTCAGAAAGTGAATGGCATGGACATACACTGCCTACTTAACCCAAAGATGGAAAATCTTACTAACTGCTCTGTCATAGATAAACAGAAGACCTTGAAGAACAACAGGGCAAGCCAGTAGGTTTCACAAAGGGTAATCAGGAGTCTTATCGATTATTCTTCCCAAAACAGCAACGCTGGTTTTTACCTCCCAGTCCTACCTCACACAGGAAAAGATAACGAATCTACTCCTGCAAATCTACATCATAACTATACTCAAGGTGGGCAGAAAGCATCTCCTTGGCTAACATGAAATAGATCCTAACCTGACCCTTGAACAGATGATCCCATGGAAAATTCTGTCATTGGCAAAAGCTGGCACCATAGCAGGAAAATTCTCAATCAGCTAAAAGAACAAATACACCACTGCTACTGCTTACTGCATGCAAAAAAAAAGAAGTGGAAGCTGATCTTTTCTTACCTTACAGAAACTCGAGACCCCCTGGCAAAACTGGATTTTCCCCCGTCTTCATTCTTATAGGAAGCAGACATCCAGTTCTGAGGGACTGCTCAGAGGAAACCATTACCTGGAGCAGCTCTTCTCTCACAGCCAAGTCTGCACAAGGCCCCAGCAGACCACAAGCATGGGAACACTACAGCAGCTGTCTCACCATGACCATGGTCGAGCGCCCCAGGAAACAGGAAACACTATCAGTTGATTATTAACTAGTTTGGGAGCAAAACCACACAGAGGATCAGCTGCTCTGGTGCTGCACCCCAGGCAACAATAACCAGGCCCTTCTTACACAATTTGAGCGAGGGTCTCCAAGATTTTCACTGCTCTGAGCAAACTAAAGTGTACCACGCTCCTAAAGAAGGGTTCTGGCAGGATGGATGCAGAGTTTCAGCATGGTGCCCTGCTAAAACACTGCTGTCCCACTGCAGTGGCAGCATAGCTTGGGACCATTCAAGGTGTCCAGGAGCACCTCATGCCCCTGAGACTCCAAATCACTGCTGAAGCATAGATATTAGCATGCTATCCACATCACTCCCACCAGAGACACAGCAACCAAAAGGATGTTAACAGTAAGGAAATCTCACTACAAGAATGTAAAACCTCACCAAACTCAGCAGCTGTGTGTCACTCCCTCCCGAGACTGGTGTGCCTATGGCTCTTCAGGAGCAGAGCTGGGGATGCAACACAGCCACAGCTCAGCCTGAGCTATTAGTGCAAATACTGACAGCTTCATGCACTACTCATTAAATGGGAAAGCCCCAGGAAACAGCTGTGCTGCCCATTTCTCCCCATCACCTGAATCTCCACGGGCCATTAGCAACAGGAAGCTCCTGAAACTTAGACCAGCACAACGAAATTCAACCTCATCCCTGCCTCAGTAACCACCCTTGTCCAAAATCCTAACAGAGAATGGAAAGCTCTTGTCCCCAAAGCCATGCTCTGTAACAATATGGGGAAATTAAGTTGATACGATCAGCCTAGCTCTCGCAACAAAAAGTTATTTTATGGAACTGAGGCTGCCTCATTTTACCACCCTGAACAGGCTAAGGGATGTTCCTTCTTTTGAAACTCATGGTGTTTCCCCGAAGTAAAACACTTATGTGTGGAGGAAGGGGAACAACCAACCACAAGAATTAGACAGCCATAACATAAAGGAAAAGCCTGTGGCTACAAGCATTTGGCCTTGCAAGTAGTCTCCCCCAGCACCATTCCCAGTGCCTGTATATCTGCAGCAATGATAGCCCATAGGACTTAAGCTGATTTGTCAGAGGGAAAAATGCTTACCACTGTAACAGAAACAAAATACTTTAAGTATCCCACTAAAACAGCAAGAAAGCAGTTTACTATCATGAAAAAAAAAAAAAACTATTCTTCCCCCTCCCATGCTCTCTGGAGACTTGATGCCTTCCCAAAAGCAAAACAAAAATATGTTAAAAATGGTTTCCTTTATTGTTTAAAGCATATTTTTCAGACCAAAAGGCCTGACTGGTGATTTAAACTCAAATTGCTGTCAGATGGATGAGCTGAGCAAGGAACTATGGTGCTCACTCCATTAATCAATAAAGTTGTGAAGCCATTGACAAACTTCATTATCTACAGACACATTCAAAACATCACTATAATCTGATTCTAATTTTCCATTAGTATTATTATTCACCATTAAGCAAGGTCTTGAAAAGCTACACCAATGCCACATGCCTCACTTAACACAGATCTGGAGACTTTCAAAACAATTCAGAAAATCTAGTGATATCAACTCCCAGTTCCTGCCTCTCCCACAGATACTAACCCTTTCATTTTTAGTTTCGCAATACTATCAGCCTCTTGACTTTTCACTCCACAGGTTGCCTCAAAGTCTCCCTACTAAGAGATTTTCCTCTGTAATGGTTTCCTGCCTGGCTGACCTCTCAGCCCAGCAAAGGAAAACTTTCAACAAGAGCACATTAAACCCCTCCAAACAACCAACTCCTCAGCCATTGCAGAGAACAGGCAAAGTTCACATACACCACATCCATTCTGCTCTTAATTTCAAGGAGACTCTTTCCCCACACAGCTCTTCCCCAAGGAGATTTTATAATCTAAGCATACATACAGTGCGTTTAACAAATTTCTGTTCAGTTGCAGCTCTGACATGGTTGCTCTTTCATTCAATCCATAAACACAGGTATTGCATACAACTTTAAAACTAAAGGAGCTAGCTAAGCACTACTAAGAAAATGTATTTTCCACTTTCCATCCCTTATTCTGAGTACACAGCTGTTTATGTAGTAAATATTCACTATTCAAGGTAAAATCTAATTTAGTTGGGGTTTTTTACACTTGTCACTGTTATGAACAGAGTGACAGAGGGCAAAGAGAGTGGAGTAACAGGACAATTTACCCTGACACTGGGGTGACAAGACTAACACATCTATTTGTAAAGCAGCAAGAGAGGAAGGGAGGAGGGGGTGACAAAAATCAGAAAGTGCCATTGATCATACTCATTAAACAGCTGGGTCCCAATTAGAAATATATCACACAGAGATAATAAGAGGTGTTCTGGAAGGAAGCTTGGCTGCGAGATGAAGGAGGGTCTGAAACACAGCAAGCAGCATTTTGCAGTACTTACAAAGGGGAGGCAGAATCCAAATTCTGCAAGTCCCAAAGGAACCACATCAAACAAAGAAACCCTACTTGAGGCAAGCACATGATCTCACCCTCTGCCTGCAGACTTCAGATTACTCATTAAGCCACTTCACATTCTCAGCATCAATAAATAGGGAAGTAACTCCATGTAAATAGCTAATTCAATTTCCATACAGAAAACTCATGTTTAGCAAACAAAGTATGTCCATAGTGGATCTCAGCTTCCATAGCAGCAGTAGCTAGCAGGCTTGATAAAAAAATATTTCTCCCTGAAAGCACTTTTCAGGTGATAATGTTAATGGAATCCACACCTATATGTTAAAGGAGACGAAAAAAGAAAATTACATGGAGAGTTAAATAGTTAACACTACACGGAAATAAGGAAACACCTTCAAATAAGGATACTACCATGCTTAAAATAGGAAGAGCAGCATTTGTTCAGTGCCACAGGGCCAAGTTTTTCCTCGTGTGACTGCTGGTTTACAAAGGGCGCATTCATTCCGAATACATAAGGGTTTTGCAGCAGTTTTCCTTCAAGAATATTGAATAGTATTACAACATACCCTGGGTTCAATCCTAATCTAAGTGACGCAGTATGAAAGGGCTGCTTTCTGGAAAAAGACACAAGATGCTAAGGATGAACTTGGAAATCACTATGGCAACTCTGCAGGTCCCTTCCCATTCACCTTGGAGGCCGATACTCCAAAGAAGGTAAAAAAACCCCTTTCCACAGGAGTCGTGAATATGCATTATGGCCAAAACCAGAAAGGTCACAGCCTGTCTCTGCTCAATTAGAAAGAGGGGTTTGCTCAAAGAAACACAATGCTAAAACGGGAAAAGAAAAAATCATAACTCACAAGGAGCACTCACGAGGCGTCACACACTTGAGTAAATCGCACTTGAAAGGTCAGCTGGTTCAGTAGCTGTCAAAGGCCCAAGCTATGGCGAGCAAAAAAAGCCTAACCGAGTGTGCCTAATTTGTGAACAAAGTCAGAATTAACCTTTAGGGTTTTCGCTTTTGTCAGTACAAAACACTGTTTGCGGTGCTTTCTGTCCTCCTGTTCATCACAATTAATTTATCCTGGTGCTAATAAATCCTCTTTTCCTACACAGACCCACTACAATTCCACCAGCAGCAGCTTAGGCCCAAAGTTTTGACTTCACTTTACTGAAGAGAACAAAGGACGATTTATCTAAATTTAAAGAGGGAGGAAGCCAGTGGTAATACAATACTTGCCTCTGACTGCTTTTTAAAGTGCTGCTGCACTGTAATCATCAGTGTCGTGTATGAGAATGTACCATTTTTGGTGCCCAGTCTCAAAGAGAGCTATATAGAAAACTGATAACTCTGATAGTATCAAGCATTGGGAAGAAAAAAAAGACATTGTATATGGTCCTAATCTCAAGTGTACAAAACACTGCGCACAAGCATTTGGTGGTTCCTGTACATTCCTTCAACTTGCCATGATCCCAATATTTTTAGTAACCACAAATCTCTAAACTCAGCCTTTTTCTTCTTTTAAATCAAATATTTATTTTAAACACCCCTACTTTCCAGTTTCATAAGGGCCTAGAAGCCCTATGAATAGTAAAAAATGTACTGTAGCTTCAACTGGAAAACCACTGTCAGCATCTTCCCACAATGAACCACAACAATTTCAACTTCAGCAATGAGATGGGGGAATACCTATACATCATCATTAAAGGGACCTTAGTATTTAAACATTAAGAAAAGTTTCAATAAAGTAGAACTTCTCCCATTTTCAGGAGTTACTGTAAGGCCAATAGCAAATTAGCAAGTAAATGAACCAATAGGAAGAGACAAAACCAGAGATAATGCATCCCAGGGGACTTCACTTACTTCTTTGAAAACTGTCATTACTTCTAATTAGCAGCAGCACTTGCGGGTATACCTTCTGCAGCATATTTTGTGAAAGCCTTTATTATAAAAGCACTTCAATGCAGAACTCTTAAATTGCTATTCAAAAGCATAGCAAGAAGTTACTCAAGCACTTGTACACAAAGATTTGTGTGGATTACCAAAACAGGAGTGAGCTGTTTTCTATTAAACTGCTGGCAAGAACAACTGAAGTGTTTGCAGGAAGTCTTGGTGGACTCATGGAGCTGGGAGAACCACGTATCCCAAACAACCCAAAAGACAGCAGACATACCTAGTGAGAAATACACCTTTCTTTCCCAGTTGTCCCGGGAAAGGTGAAGTGTTTTTTTCCAGAATTTCCCCATGGCTTTCCCCAGCCTTTTGCCAGCACCAGTGTTGATAAGGAGGGCAGCCCTAGCTCAGACCAGCTGATTGCTGCTGCTCTGAGAGAAGAAGAGAGCAGTTCATCCACATTAGAGGTCGCGGTCTTATAAAATTCATTTATTTATAAAAGCATATACACACAGAGCATATGCAAACTGCCACTGAGAAGGCAGTTTCCTTTTTCTTCCTTAAGCCAGGACTGGAGATGTAACATAGGTGACTTTTCTAAGAGCACCATTACTTCCCTCTTTGCAGTTGGTTATTTAAAAAATAAACAAATAAACCATACATCCTTGTACCAGTAAAACGGCGCTCACGCTGGCTGAAGTTAAATCAAAGTATCTTACCTTTTGAATTTAAAAAATGATAACTACGTTATTTCAAAGTTGCAAGACCGTTCCTTAGACTGTGCTAACTGCGAAATAAATGCAAAACAACACCGGGGGCTTAAAAAAATAATAATAATAATATTAAAAAAAAATTCCTAAAACTTTCGGACTGTGAAATGAAAGATCCGTATTTTTTCACCAAAGAAAAACCAACAAACAAAAAAAAACCCCTACGTTCTCCCC
>VZRQ01006258.1:1315493-1363061 GCA_013397975.1 Machaerirhynchus nigripectus
GGCCACTCCCCGCCGGGGGCGGGCCCGAGGCAGCTCCACCGCCCTGGGGAAGGAGAAGGCGGCGGGCGGGACCGGCTCCGGAGGGTGGTGCGGTGCGGCCGGGGCTGGGCGCACGCACAGCCCCAGGGAACAAGGGTCCTCCGGGCTCCCGGCCGCGCAGTGCTCTCAGGCTGTCCAGGCTCTGTTCCCGCAGGTCTGCTGCGCTAAGTTAGGGGGAAGAGGAATCACGGAATCACAAAATCGGTCAGATTGGAAGGCACCACAGTGGTCCAAGCTCCCTACTCAAGCAGGGTTATCCTAGAGCTCATGGCATAGGATGAGTCTGGAATATTTCCAGTGAGAGAGACTCCACAACCTCTCAGGACAATCTGTTCCAGTGCCTGCACAGTAAAGAAGTTCTTACTCATATTCAGGTGGAATTTCCTGTGCACTGGTTTCTGCCCATTACCTCTTGTCCTATTGCTCAGCACCACCCAGAAGAGCCTGGCTCCATCCGCTTCACACCGTCCCTTCAGGTACTTGAAAACATGGGTAAGGTTCCCTCTCAGTTGTCTTTCCTGAGGCTGAACAGGCCCAGCTCCCTTAGCCTTTCTCCATAGGGGAGATGCTACAGTCCTTTAATCATCTTTGCATCCCTCCACTGGACCCGCTCCAGGAGCTCCCTGTCTCTGTTGTACTGAGGAGGCCAGAACTGGACACTACTCCAGATGTGGCCTCACAAGGGCTGAATAGAGGGGCGGGATCGACCTGCTGGCAGTGCTCTTCCCAATGCATCCTAGGATTCCATCAGTCTTCTTGTCCACGTGAGTGAGGGCATGGCTCACAGACAGCTTGTTGTCCACTGGGACCTTCAGGTCCTTCTCCACAGAGCTGCTTTCCATCATGTCAAGCCCCTAACTCCTACCAGTGTTTGGGGCTATCCCACCCCAGGTGAAGGACACGACCTATGCTGCACAGACAGACATATGGCCTCCATCTCACACGTCCCAGCATCACAGGGATATGGCCACAACAAATATATATACCAAACATACTCTTGGAAAACAATTTATTTTCAGGTTTAGCCATACTGGGCATTGCTTGGTCTCAGAGCCATCATGTGACTGTTTGTGAGCCCTACTCCAGCAGGACTTAAAGGGACACTAAGAAAGTTTGCAGATGATACAAAACTGGGAGAAGCTGTTGACTCCCTTGGAGGCAGCGAGGCCCTGCAGAGAGACCTGGACAAATCAGAGGGCTGGGCAATCACCAAATGTAGGAAGCTCAACCACGGAAAGTGCTGGATTCTGCACCTGATGGGGCAGCCCTGGATGTACGGACAGACTGGGGAATGAGACACTGGAAAGCAGTGCCATGGAAAGGGACCTGGGGGTCCTGGTGGATGGCAAGTTGAACATGAGCCAGCAGTGCCCTGGCAGCCAGGAGACCCAACCCTGTCCTGGGGGGCATCAGGCACAGCATCGCCAGCCAGGCAAGGGAGGGGATCGTCCTGCCCTGCTCTGCACGGGGTGGCCTTGCCTCAAGTCTTGTGTGAGTGCTGGGCACCACAATAAAAGAACGATATAAAGCTCTTAGAGAGTGTCCAGAGGAGGGCAATGAAGATGGTGAAGGGCCTTGAGGGGAAGCTGTCACTTGGTCTGTTCAGCCTGGAGAAGTGGAGACTGAGGGAGCACTCATTGAGTCAATGAGACCTCATTGCAGTTACAACTTCCGTGTGAGGGGAAGAGGAGGGGCAGGCACTGGTCTCTTCTCTGTGGTGACAGTGACAGGACCCAAGGGCATGGCCTGAAGTTGTGTCAGGGGAGGTTTAGGCTGGATATTAGGAAAGGGTTCTTCACCCAGAGGGTGGTGGGGCACTGGAACAGGCTCCCCAGGGAAGTGGTCCCAGCACCAGCCTGACAGGGTTCAAGAAACCTTTGGACAACACTCAGGCACGTGGTGTGATTCTCGTGACTGTCCTGTGCCAGGCCAAGAGTTGGTCTCCATGATCCCTGTGGGTCCCTTCCAACTCAGAATATTCTTCTGTGATACCGTGAATTCTATGTATGTGTTTTCATTGCTTTTGTCTGACTCCACACATCTTTATATGTCACAGAGCTTTTTAATTCTGTTGTCAGGTGCTATCATTTTTATATACGCATGGGTTTTTGTTGGGATAGAGGCAATTTTGTTCACAGTAGCTTATTTAGGACTCTGTTTTGGGTTTCTGACCAGAGTCAGGGATGTTTTAGCTGGGCAGTGCTTACACTGCTTCTTGAACTGCCCTGCCAGTGAGCAGGCTGGGGTATACAAGAGGGGACACAGCTGGGACAGTCTCACCTAAACAACCCAAGGGATATTACACATGATGTCATGCCCAACACTAAAGGCTGGGGGAAGGAGGAGGAAGAGAGGATGTTCAAATCTATGGCATTTTTCTTCCAAATTCACTGTTATGCAGGATGGAGCCCTGCTTTCCTGGGGATGACTGAATGTCTGCCTGCCCATGGGAAGCAGTGAATGAGTTCCGTGTTTTGCTTTGCTTTCGCGTGTGGCTTTTGCTTTACTTATTGACCTGTCCATGCCTCAGCCCATGAGTTTTCTCACTTTTACCTTTCTGATTCTCTCTCCCATCCTAATTGGATGGGGTTCGAGGTGAGTCAACAAGTGGCTGCATGGGGATTAGCTGCCTGCCAGAATTAACCCTTAATATACAGCAAATAATTTCAAGTCCTTTTCCTGAGATCACTGTACCTTTCCTGAGTCTGTCCTCTTGAACTTACATATCATTGGAACAACATGAAT
The DNA here is from genome assembly GCA_013397975.1 of Machaerirhynchus nigripectus. NCBI lineage: Eukaryota > Metazoa > Chordata > Aves > Passeriformes > Dicruridae > Machaerirhynchus > Machaerirhynchus nigripectus. The sequence goes on from VZRQ01006258.1 coordinate 1,318,278, forward strand.
TTCTGCTAAAATCCCTTTTCCTGTTTTGTGTTTCAGGCAATTTTAGTCCTCCACCATTTCCTGTGTATCTTCTCCTCCCTAGTTAACACATACATAATCTTTTGCTATCCCTAGTATTTCTCCACTGACAGTTTTATTTCTATTGTTATTCATGATTATGAGCTTTATATAAGCTTATGAGTGCCCACTGACTACAGCTTTTATTAACTTTGCTAAAGTGGTACCTGCTTCACTCATAGATCATCATACCCACTATATTAATCATGTACATGAACTCAGTGTTTTCGAGGTGGCCTCCATCCATCCTAGTCTTCAAGAATGCTCCTGCCTTCTCAGATGCAGGAAATGCAATTGTAAGTTAAATATACCATCCTGTGCACAAGGAAGTTTTCACAGCATTCAGAGAAGTTGCTAAAAAAAGCCCAGGTTTATCTAACAACTGTCATCTTACTGATTTTCTCTGCTTTCAGTCCATTTACTAAGAAATACAGGACATGCTAAGAGAGTTTGACCTCCTGTTCCAGTCTGTGCCCTTCCTGACTTGTGAGAGAAGACAGCAAGCAGTTGTGCCTCACACGCCAAAAATAGCCACGCATCCTTCTCCTCCTTCCTTCAGCCTTGCTGCAGTGCGTCTGATTCCAGTGATGTCAGTGCTGGCTCCCATCATTCAGAAAGAAACTGGTGGTAAAAGGGCAGCTGTATGGGTGCAGACAAAGGGCCCATCTAGCGCAGCCTTGCCTCCAGCTCAAAGCCAGGGCAGTTGTCTCAGCAAGAGCAGGAACAAGGCAGCACCCATAACACTTTCCCTTTGGACCCTCCCTCCAAACAGGGAGACACATTTGGACCAGTGTGTGCTCAGGGGGTTCCTTAGCTCAGTTTGGTTTGTTCAGTCAGTAGCCTGCAGTGGCTCTCACACTCTCCAGGGGCTTGCCCAGCCCCACCTTGAGCCCGCTTCAGCTTTTGGCCCACACAGCACCCACAGGTGAGGGATTCCCCAGGTCTCACCTGCTGCACAAGGAACCAACTCTTGATCTGAGCCTGGCTATGGCTCCCTGCCATAGCTATGGCTCCCTGCCTGAGACCTCCTGGATTTTTGTGCTTGAAGAAACAGATTTCTTCCAATGTGTTTGCACCTCTGATGATTTCCTGTGTTAACATGTCGTGTAGTCCCTTTTCCAAACTGTGCAGTGCTAAACTAATGACTGACCTTGTACACAGCCCCTCTCTAATCTTTTTCTCTTTCTGCTTTTTGGGAGGAGGGGACTAAGTAGGTGTTCAGGTTTGCTATGGATTCCTGCAGTGGCATCTTCATGTTTCTTGTTGTGTTCTGTGTTCTTTTGCAAATGGTCTGTAACATTTGATTGAGTGCTGCCACACGCTTAACCCATGTCTTCTGATATGTAACTAATGCCACTGTTTCCTTCTCAGTGTGAGCACTTCAGAGCTTTTCATCTTATATGAGAGGCTAGGATTTTTTTCCTGGTAGGTGCTGATTCAGTCTACACACAGTGAATTCCATCTGTGGTTTGACTGCCCAGTTATTCAACCTCACAAGGTCCTTCTGCTGTTCTTTGCAGCCAGCTCTTGTTCATGCTACCTCAAATAGCATCAGCAGCAGACTTGTTTCAGCTGCTTATATGGTAAGCAGCAGAGGTGCAAGAAACACTAGTCAATCCAAAGCTACCAAAAGGTACATAATCTCAATATAAGTATTTAAAAGAAGGAGGGCATGAGCTGTTCTCAGAAAAAAACCCTGCTAGTGAGTTCTTTGCATGTGTTCTGAACCTACTGACAGAGTTAAAGTTTATTCCAAACCTCATCACTTCTGTTTCAGGTGAGCTTGCCTTACCTCGTGTGTACTCACAGCAGTGTGTATATTTAACAAAAAAGTCCCACCACAATAGAATACTCAGCAAACTGTAATTCATTACCTCAATGAAAATCAGGAATATGTGCGAATATGTGTGTGTGTGTGCACAGAACATGGCATTCTGTTCCTTCATCCAGAAAGAAACTGCTTTTCAACAACCATGCTCATTCAATTGCCAGACCATTGGAAAGGAGTTGCAGGGGGATGGCAGATAGTTTTTACTGAAGACTTTAGGTGTAACTGGAGAAAAAGGTGCAGATACCCTTCTGAAGCAAATACTAGTCGGGGAGAATAGTATTCTTGGGTTTTAATACTGTTTTAATTGTGCCCTAACCTATTTATAACCATAACCCTAAGTCTGATTCAAATGGCATGGTGAGACATCCAGAGATGTAGAGAAACCTACCCCCCTCCACTTTGCCCTAATGCGCTTTTGGGCAGTAGTTAAGTGTTTGGATTGAGATGGATGGTGTAAGAAATGACACAGAAGAGCATACCTAACAGTGGATACTATAATGCTGTCTTCTAGTTCAGATTAGTCAGGAGGGAGCTGGAGCATTTTGCTATTTCCTAATTTCCATTTTTCATTATAATGGCATATACAGGCACAGCCACCGAAAGGAATGGTCCTGTCTGCTCCCTCCACTACTTCTCCAGTTGTGCCTGCCCTCCCTTTCGCCATGCTACTGCCCGCTTTGTGCTGGCAGGAGAGTTTCTCTAGCTGCATGATGAACTAGGAACAGATGTGGATTCAAAACTTTTTTCTTTTCACACTAAAAACTTTTCTCCACCTGAAAGCAACTGTGAAGCTACAGCATTGCATGCTGCATCAGCAATCCCACCAAATTTTAACAAACTCTCTCTGTGCTGAAGGCAGTGCTGCTGCCTCTTTCCTTCTCAAACAACTTCCTGAGCCCTCATGCAAGCTCCAAATTGACCCCTGTTTTCCACTGCTTGTCTTGGCCTCTCAGCTTCTCATTACCCACACATAGCTGCCGCTTTGTGTGGTATCTTCGCTTCCAATTGACATCAGTGTATGAGAGCTCCCCCCTGCACCTGCTGCATAGAGAGCAGATTTCCTGTGGCTCTGTCCCTTACGACCTCTGGTTTGTCTCATAGCTCAGCTGCAAACTCTGCCTTTCCTTTTCTTGCATTCATCTTTGTTTTCCCCTCTCTGCCCCATCCCTGCTTCACCAGAGACCTTTTCTGTTGCAGTAGTAAATAATGTATTCATCAAAACACACCACTGAAGGGAAGCCAGCTCTTCTTGCAAATTCAAGTCAAATTAAAAAAAAGGTTTTGCCTGGCATAAAAATGAGGAAATCCCAGACACGTTAGACTTACTTGTTTTTATCTCTTTAGAATCAAGACATGTTGATCTTTTTAAGCTAGGCGCACATGTGGCACTGTGGCACCTGTCATAGATCAGAAGAGTAAAAAAACATCATGGTCATGTTCTAATACGGATTTTTTTCAAGCTGTTCTTCTCATCCTCTCTCCTTCCCTTTAAAAACCATTTGCATGGCACCTGTTGAAGCATGGCTGCAGCAGGGGCCGGGACAGCTGCAGTGAGGTGGGAAGGTGGGAAGGGGTGGCCAGTGCGGAGCAGCAGCACGGGCTGGCACAGAGCGCAGGGAGGCCGCAGCTGTGCCCGTGGGAGGTGCAGCACCCAGCCCAGCCCTGTCACACCAGCAGACTCAGGACACAGGATGAGGAGAGCCATGGCTGGCCAGCAGGCTGTGGGACAGCAGCTCAGCTCAGTGTTTTGCTATGGCCATGGGCTCCTGCTGCCCTCTGCAGAAGGAAGAACCCGGACTATACTTTTCCATTGCCTGGTCCTGCTGGAACTACAATCTCTGAGCTCCTTCCTTTTCAGCTGCATACCTGGCTTCAGGTCACCACTTTTCATTTTCCTGTAGAGACATCTTTTGTTACACTGTCTTTCATATTCCTTAATTTTCACTTCAATTGTCCAAAACCAGAAGAACTCGTTTCACTTCCAGTGACAAAGTTCATCACCAAATGATTGTTTTCTATCAAAAACCAGTAAAAGCCAGGGTACTTCGGGTTAATCGGCAAAGAACTTTTAAATACGTGTATTTTTAGGTCACCCACAGAACTGAAGCAAAATTTTTTTTTGCTTGGCTTTAGCAAGTGCTTTGGTTAGATATACCATCATACCCTATCCAAAATGAGATGTTCTAAATTTGTGCTTTAGTTAATTCTGTGGGTACTTACAATACCTCTGGAATATGCTTTGTGATGTGATTAGCATAAAGGTAATCTTCCTAATAGATAGGGAAATAAAATAAATCAGGGTGCCTAATGTGAAAGGTAAAAGTCCCAGACTCAGTTATTAAACCACAGAACTTCTAGAGACTTCAGCTAAGCCAGAATTTTGCTCAAAAAAAAATTAAACAGCTTTTTAAAACAAAGTCATGTAAATCTGAAAGAAAAAGATGAGACTTTAATGTGATTGTTGTTACAGGTGAATACATTTCACTTTCTGGAGTCACCTGTTTCATTATTCATCTACAACTGTAACAGAGCAGCTCTTTGGCTTTACTGGCATCATTTTCTGATCCTGTTCCAAAGACAGTGACTCAACTGGTGTCAGGGTAGACTTCAAAACAAGAGTAAAGCTGATAGCTCATTATCACTCAATTCAAAATATTTATGGGATTAATAATCATATATTATGGATAATTCAAAATGTTTGAAGTCCTAATCCAGTGGATATACAATTCAGAAGAGTTAAGCCTTTCAATGTTTATTTTGACTGAATGACTTCCCATAAATTTAAATTAGTCCAAGAAAAGAATTAAGTTTCCCTAGAGATACCTGATCACTAGCAAACAAGCTGAGGATTCATACTGCTGTTCTGCTGGCTTTAAAAATGGATTTTACTCATAGTAGTGTGAACCAGCCATAATTATACGTCAGTAGATCAACTAAGAACAAAACTGTGAGAAATAAAAGCAGGAACACTGCAGATTTAAAAAGCAGAACAAACACATTTTTCCATCAACTGTCCTTTTTACTGAACTAATCATCCCCAAATCCCAAATTTCCTCAAATTTATTTCTCACCCCATTCAGTATCTACCGCTTGTCACAAACTGGGGTTTAAACACTACACTACAGCCACTAAGTAAACAAACATTCCTGCATTAATCTTTTTACATCTGGATATGGAATAACTTTCCACTGAGCTGTCATTATTATGGTGGGGTTTTTTCGCAGCCCATGTGTACTTGGATTTGAAGTTGTCATTATTTGGCTGTAGCATTCATTTAAATAAACCTTACTTCTTCAAGGTGTCATCTTAGAATGGCCATTGCATACATCCGTTCTCATGTGTGGATTGAGTGGGTCCCATAGAGGGGAAGGCCATTTTCTCCCATTTTCATACCAGCATACCATGAAAGTGTAGGATAAAAAATGTATAAAACAGAAATGCATGGGATTGAAAGTTCTAATATCTAAAGCATGTTCCCTGCACGCCAGAAATCCAAGGGGTACTAAAGCAGGAATGCCATCTGGGGACTGAAAGCCCACATCCTCACTATGGTAGGGTTTGCCTGAGAATGTGCAGAAGGGCAATGTAGCAGGCATCCAGGCATTTCTGAGGAAATGGGAAAAAGCCTTCTCTCTTCCGTGACCTTCACACTCCTTGCGTGTTCACAGGTATTTTCCTGACTGCTAAGCCAGGAGCCAGTCCTGCTGGTGGTACTGTTGTCTCTGCCTGATTAGAATAGTAAAAGGAAATATTTCTGCAGTTGGTGATACAAACCACACGTAACAATTCTAGGAAATTCTAGTTGTCAAAAATAGATTTACTTTTTAAAAAGTAAACTATATGAATTTAAAAGTCCTCCTCATTTTATTCTCCAATTCAGGAAATGCCATGAGGTGACACAAATTTTTCATTTATTAATGCCTGAAAAGAGGAAAGCTGATTCCATTTCAGACACCATCAGATAATACTTTTGCCAGAGGATGTTATTACAGTTTTAGGCTAAATATATAATATAAATAACCTGTCTTCTGCTATACAAAAAATCTCTACTGGCTGGAAACAATTATTGTGAGATAATACATGGAAGTTTGCCAGCTGGGCTTGTTACATTTTCTAGCTCTACATTTATAATTTACATTAGTGCACAGCACTATCTCCGAGCACAGCCAAGGCTCTGCTGCTCTATTTATGAACCTACTTTATGTATCAGTGGCAAAATTATACGGCTGAAGTAAACCATGCAGTGAAGTAATCTAAACCAAATCCTTAGAAGATATTAATTTCCATTCAGGAAATAAGCACCACCTTTAAGTGGACCAGATTCAATATGAGTGAATTATTGTTCCAATTATTCGGCCAGCTTTACAACTTGCCCATGGCTCAATGCCAGCATTTTGCTTAGCAGACTAATGAAAATTTGATTATCAAAGGCACCAGGTCAGCTGTACACAGCGGCAGTCAGGGGGCAGAGATGGAGCTGTAGCAGCCACCTGGGTCAGACACAAGGCCAAGGAATTGTCCATTACATCATTTTATTATGTCACTAATAAAATTAACCAAAAATGCTCCCAAGAGCATATCAGCCTACGCACAGTTTTCCCTGCACCAGTGATCTGCAGAGAAGGGTTAAGTGTGGGAAAGAGTGTCGTGCTGAGCCTGACTTGGGACAAGGGACATTCATGGAGGAAGCAGTCATCCCTCCTGGGCCCACAAGTGTTTGGAAGGGAAGGCAGGGCAGAGATACACAGGGAAGGGGAGGGAGAATTGCATTCTTGGATCGGCAAGTTGCAATTGCACTGGAGGTGAAATCCTAGGAAAGCCAGTGACAAAATCTCACAGGCAGATCATAGGACCAGACTTCTACAGAGAAAACAGACCCTTACCATGTAACAGCTTGTCAGCAACCTCGGAATACAACAGAGCATGCTCTGGGAGAGTTGTTATAATGTCACCCGTATTTTCTTGGTCTGATCACAGAAAACAGGAAAAATCTCTTTGGGAACAAATGTCTGGATGGAGATAAGGCTGCATTTGCAGTTCATGGTTCCTGTGTGATTTGCTATGGAAAAGGCTAAACGTGGCTCCATTCAAAATGTTGAAGTTAGCCCCTGGGAAACATTCTCCCGGTGAAATGAAAGTCATGGAAACTGTGCGGATGCCTGCTTTTAAATGGCTGTGTGAGAATGAAAGTTTTGTTTCTCTTTTCACTTTTATTTCCTTATTCCTTGCACAATACTTATTTTGGAGAGAAAAAAGGAACAGGAGCAAAAGTGCTTGCTTGGCTTTTTGAAGTTGGACCAAATGCTTTGTCTATAGCAGAGACGGGACTCTGGGGTGGGGGAAGGTTGTTGCAAGGCTCTGTCAGCTGCTGTGCTGCAGATGCCACTTCTCCTGACTGCCAGGGTGTGGGTAGGAGTCTGGCACCTGGAAGGGCAATATTGGTTAGACAGAAGATACCCTGATTTGTGCTTATCATCCATCTGACACGTGCCAAACTCTGCAAAAGCAAGATTTGTACTAAATAACTTTGGGTCCCCAGTTCAAAGCCCCTAAGTTAGGATATTCATCTGTCTTACTGGCAGGGAGGACATCAGTCTTCATAAGGTCTTATGACAGCCTCAAAATGTGAGCCACCTTCTGGAGGCTCCCATCTCTTCCAGCTGACTGCAGAGGGAACCAAGGAAGGTCACCTTCCTCAGCTTAGCACCCCAAACTGTGGGACATGACTCTGGGCTATACAAATGGCCACACAAACAGGACTGCTGTGATTCAGCCCTTGGGAAAAATAACCAGAAAAGGAGAAAGTGGTGCATATGGTGCAAGAGGGAAAAGCAAGAGAAATAGGGAAGGCAAAAGAGAAAAAGGGGAAGAAATAGAAAGGAATTAACATGAGCTGTAAGAGGGAAAGCAACTGCCAAAGGGAAATAACAAAGAGACTACGGGAGTAAAAGTGTCTGAGAGCTCAAGCAGAGGAAATTCAAAAGCAGATGAGTGATAAGCCTGAGCATCCTGTGGAGAAACTCATCCCGGTGCCTTGGCAGAGGAGCAGTGGCTGCCTGAGGCCACCAGAGTCACTGGCTCAGCCACCCCCAGGGCCTGGAGGGAGCCCTGCATGAAGGACACTGCAATTTGGTCTTTCAGGGTCACTCCTGTGACAGCCCCTTCTGCCATTCCTGTAGAAATTTCGCAGAAATTTCGCACTCAGCAGCCAGAGAATATAATGGAATTGTCTTTTCCTCATGACAAACATACAGCACCATCCAGCAGACACAGGGCGGGGTTTCTGACATGTGGTACCAGCAGGAGGAATTTTTCAGCTTTCTGTTTTTAGACGTGAAATAGTTGTCAAATTATTCAGTGCTTTTTCCTTGCTCTGCTGCCAAAATTATCTCAGCATGACCAAGGTAACATAAGCACAGAGAAGCCTTCAAACATATTCAGTGGGTACTGGAAATCTCTGGAAACACTTTTAGTTTGATTGTTAAATGTCTTTCATACTTACGATGTACTTGGAAAGTTATACAAATCTGCATGTTATATAAATCCAGTGATTAAAAGTCACTTACTGGTTCATAACAGTAAATATACTGCTGAATGGCAAAGGTAAGTATGGTTAATAGACAAGAATGTGGGAGACATTAGGCAGCATAATTACTTTATTAGGGTCTATTATCTTTAATGGAGTTTTTACAATTGTGCATACACATGTACCCACTGTGAAGATACCAAATTAGAAATAAAACTCTGGTAGAGTCAAGCCACAACCTTACTATTTAGACCATTGATAATAGGACCACCCTTGCAGCTGGATTAAGTACTGTAAACCGTAGTGAGATGCATTTTCTCTTCGAGAAACCTTCCTGATCACCACTTGGTACCGTGAGGAAGCATTCCTGAGGGGTGAGCCTGCACATCTGGGAAGCGAGCATCCAGGCTGTGGTACAATGTGCCCAGAGCTGCAGCGAGAGGCCGAGGGAGGCACAGAGGAAATTCTCACAATTGCCTGTTTCCCTGCGACGCATTAAGTGACTGAGTGATCACAGGCCACAACTGAATTACAGGAGTGAGTCACAGAGTTCAAAACAAGAGCATCCACTAATTGTTTCATGGAAGAGGCTCAGGGAAGTCTGAAGAAGGATTTTGTAGGATAGTCTTTTACTCATTGTGAGCTTTGTAGTCTTTTGTAGCAAAGCCAGCTGTTCTGATCTGAGAGTTTATTTTACGACCCACAGCCCAGGGAGGGCTGTGTTCCAGGGCTGGGCATCCATCCCTCATGGGCAGCTTTTTCTGCTGTGAGCCCGGAACAGCTTTGGAGCTGTCTTGTGGAGCTCTCAGACACCACCAGATGGCAAATGGGAGGAGGGGATAAATGGCCTTGCTCCCAGTCTAGCTGCCTCATCATCTCTGTGCAAATGTTTTGGTCAGTTTGATTAAGGTTTGTTCACCTTCATTTCAGGTGTTCAAGGCAAGAAGATGATCTGTAATTTTTATTTGACAAATATCTCTACCCCCAAGCCTCTAGACCTGGATAAGATGTCTCAGTGATCAGCCTTGCTCAGTGGGGCTGTAGAGCCACATACAAGATGGGAAAAAGCTCCTGGCTTCTGGTGGAGGTTTACTTTATGGCGGCTGGATCACCATCACTGTCTTGGTTGATGAATGGATATGAACGTGGGGTCCAGTGGGCATGTGGATCCAGGGTCCCACTTTGCCACAGTCTGTATCCACATCCTATGTGTGTCATGGAGCATCAGCTCCTGTTTGGTCACATGAAGACAAGTCACTGGTGCTCCTGTGATGCTCTTACACCCTGGTCATGGGCACTGGGGATGTACGTGAGAGGGATGAGTGCAGGCACAGGCCCAGGGGTTGCACACATGTCTGGGCACATGCTGCAGGTTAGAAGGAGGGGCAAAAGGACATTCATCCACTGTCAGATTGCTCTGGTGAGGTGGTCACTGAAGATGAAGGTGGCTTCCACAGTGCTTATTACAGCAGGGTTACAAGCACACCGTGAGTTTATGGCTTGGGCCTGCCTCATGGCTGTGCTTTGGCCCTTCCCTACCCCCTCCTGACCATCCTCCCCCACAAGATGCTGCAGTCGAGACACACACAACCCACTTCTTTCAAAGTGCTGATTCACTTGATCTCTTTGGCCTATGTCTTGGACAAAGAATCCTCCATAAACGCTCTCACCCCTGATTTGCCTGATTTGTGTCATGTCCCTCCCCCTTGGCTTCACCTCTATTGTGCTCCAAGTTATTTGGATCCAATTTTCAGAATCCAGGAATGCAGAAAATAGTCCAGGATCCAACCTGCACTAGTGGTATAGAAACGGCTGCCAAACTGTCTTACTGTACGCTGGGTTACCATGTACCCATTTCTCTAGATAATTCAGTTTTGTGGTCTCCAGCTGCTGTCCAGTTGGACAGTAGCCCTGAGCTTTTCCTTTCTGCTGTTCTTTCTGTCCTTCGAGACATGAAGTCTCCTCTCATTCTTGCCATCAACTTTCTGCTTCCACACACCTGCCTAAGACAGGAAAGGATCACAGCCTATCTGCTGGACTGTTGTTTGCTGAGCTAAGGCTTATTCAGTATATCCCAGCACTCTTTACAGTACTTCCTTACAGATCAAAGCTAACCAAGGCTCATGACTCATTTGCCTGGAGTCACGTTCTTTTCTAATTTCAGTTCCAACCTGGAGATAAAAAAATCAACAGAGAAAGCAGATGAATCAAAATGGGATTTGCAGTTTGGTGGAGAAAACACCCATGAAGGCAGATTTGCTTGGCAGAAGCTCAGCTGGGGGGTTCAGAGGCAGGCAGGAAAGGCTTTATGCAGATACAGTGATTTCTTCCCATTGAGATGATATGGGCACAAAATATGTAATGCCCAAGAGCTAAGGTCCCTTCCAACCCAAACTACTCTATGATTTTATTATGATCTCACCTTTGTATTTTTCTGAGTGAAGAAATTGAACAGTGGCTGCTTCTGGACCCGTCCTCCACTCAGGCTCCACTTGTGGAGAAAGGTCCTTGCTGTTGGCAGGAGCTAGGCTCCTTTGCATTTTTCTTCTATCTGAATTTTTATTTTAAAAAAGAGGACAAACTTTTTTCCATTGACAAAAAAAAGGTGTAAAAATTAGCAGGCTATGAAAGTGAACAAAAATTACTAAGTTTTGCCAAAAATTGGAAATTTTCCGTGTTTTGCACTTGGATTTAATGCAAAGTCCATGTGGAGTAAAGGTACTTCCCAAATTATTATCAGGAAAGTGAGAGTTAGGAAAGAGATCAGCCAGGATTCAGAAGGAGCCCAAGCTAGTGGAAAACTATCAATTTTGGGGACCATTTACTACAATAGTAACACTTATGGTCTTGTATTTAAAACAACAGCTTGGTCTCAGCTGTCTAAAAAAACCCATTGCATTACTGCCAAATCATTAGCTTACAAAGCTCCAGGCCCTGTCTACACACAAGCCTGCCATCAGTTTAACTAAAATCACTATTTAATCCATTTAGAGCAATCAGCACAACCCTTTTTTCGGATAACCAAATTAACCTAAATCAATACAAGCCTGTTGCAAACAGAGACAAACAATTTAAGGACATCGACATCAAAACCTGCATTAGCTCAGGCAGCGAGAGTTTTTGGCAAGGCAGGAGCTCAGGTCAAGCCAGGGAGATGCTGCCATGGTTCTTTTTGCACCGTAGAGCTGTGCCTGAAGCACATCCAGCAGCAGTTTTGTGTTGAGGTGCCCAAGTGGTCTCTCCTGCTACATGCGCAGTCTGGATCCCCACCGCCTCTCAGGGCCATGCCCTGCTGTGTTCAGGAGCTGTGGCCGCCCTCTCCCTGTCATCTTCCCAGCCCTGAGCACTGCATGACAAACACAACCAGTTTCCTGGGGGAGCTTGAGGGGAAAGGTGTAAGACATGGCTTGCTCCTGTAGAAATCATTCAGCTTCAGTGTCCCAGGAAACCTTGTTTAAACTCTATTCTCCTGTGCTGAAAAACATAAAGAGTGTAAGTACAGACACAGCCCTTTATGACAACAACCTCCCTTGCTGTGTTTGAAGCTGCCTGGGCAAGAGACCAGGTCTCCTCTCCAGAGGCCTCCTGCACCCTTCTCCTGGGAGACAAGGAGGAAAACACCAGCAGCAGCAGCTGCTGGCCAGGGCACAGGCTGTTTCCCTGGGGTCTGCAGGTCTTGGCTGCAGTGCTCAGCCCCTGCAAGGGCTGCCCAGCATTTGCCCATGCTGAGGGAGGGGGGCAAAGCTCCCAGCAGGGCCACCCTCCAGCCAAACACAGCACTCACCTGAAAGGAGCCTGGGCCCAAAGCAGGCTCAGGGGGTTCCTCAGCTCAGTTTGGTTTGTTCAGTCAGTAGCCTGCAGTGGCTCTCACACTCTCCAAAGGCTTTCCCACCCCACTTTGAGCGTGCTTCAGCCTTCACACAGCATCCATAGCTGAAGGGTTCCCCAGGTCTCCATCCACTGTGCAAGGCACAGCTCCTGGTGCTTGCTCTGAGCCAGGCTGTGGCCAGCTGCAGTTGATGGTGTCTAACTCTTCTTTTGGCAGAGACAGTGAGTGGTTGCTCCATATCCATCTTTATGGCACATGTAACTCTGTAGGCCTCTATTAAACTCTCCCCATCCAGCCCACTGGTATTGCAGAGTTTCCTTTCACAGAGAAACTATTCCCTACCTTAAGTCATCCTTTCTGCCTTTCTCTGGACCTCTTTCAGTTCTGCTGTATCCTTTCTGAGATAAGGGATCAGAGTCACACTCAAAAGCAGGTGACCCAGGGATTCATACAGTTACATTTATACAGCATATCCTTGCCTTTATTCCTGCTCCTGAAAATTCCTAACATAAGACTGGCTTTTTTGGCTTACTGACGATCACTGAGTTGACATTTTCTTGGAAAACATCCCAATATTTTGAAGGGGGTACATGGGGATTATTTTTCCCTGTGTATTGCTTCACATCTACCTGCAGTCAGTGTTTCCCCACCCTGTCACTCTGCAGGTCCATATTGCTCTTCTGCATAGTTTTTAGTCACCTGTTGTCTTTACTAAAGCGGGTATCTTACCATGAGCAAATTCTTCCACCTCACAGCTCATCTTCTTTTCCACATCTTTATGTGTATGCTGTGCACGTGTGCACAGGGTAGCGGGAGGGAAGTGCACAAGAAATAAGGCAAAAATCCAAGTGTGTACTCATATATCAGTTATCCCATTTTCAGGTGTTGCATCAGCAAACGTCCATGGTAACACCCTACAGCAAAATGTGACTCCCAAAAGCAAAAGAGACCAGAATCAGAAAAGCAGGGCCATAGGCAGGCCAGGGAAGGGCTGCCAAGTTTCAGAGACACCTTCATAGCTGGCTTTCTCTGAGTTTTCCTGCTGCCCAGAGAGAGCATCAAGCTCAGCTTTGAGAGCTCCTGATGACCTCAGGGAGAGCTTTGAGCTTTGACCTGAGGCAAAGCTGCAGGATGTAGCTGTTGAGTTTTGGCAGCTTAGGGATGCCACTAACTTCCCTGCTGAAGCCGGGGATTTCGAAGTCTTTATACTGAAGACACCAGCTGGAATCTCACTGGAGTTTATCCTAAAGACTGAGAGTACTCACACTGTCTCCGACCTTTATACACGTGCATGTTGGGTCCGGAGCATTCAGAGGTTCACAAATGAAATCTGTCTTTGTTAAGCTGTGGCAGAGAAAGACGGAAATCCCTCTGAAACCTGTGATCTTCCAGAGGCAAAGGAACTGCTCTAAAACAAACCAGCATCTCCTTCCTCCCATGGCTGTAATCCAGAAAGCAGTTTACATTAATGAGGTATCTGGCCCCCAGCTAAGCTACAAAAAGCCAAAGATGCTTAGATATGACTGTGACAATATAACATAAAACAGGGCTAATTTTTTACTGCAGAATGCCTGGGTAACAACAGATGTCTGCAGCCACGTGTCCAGACACACCAGCCTCACCTGATCTTTTCAAGTGTGCCAGCCCTCCACCCTGGAGCTGGGTACAGGACAGGCAGGAACTGTGGGTGTAAGAACAACAGATCTATGCTGTTCTCTGGCTTTCAGTCCCAGAGTGCGTATCCTGTGAAAGGTACCCTGTAGGACAAGGACCTAAAATTACCCTTGAATGACCTTCAGAAGAAGAATCTCCAGGGTGACAGTGCCACCACTTCTCAGTCTTTTGATGCAGTTTTGTAACTGATTGTTATCAGTGCCTTTCCACTGGGGCAATCCAAGTGACAGCTATGGCTGTGTTATCCCCTTTAAAAGCCTGGTGTTTCATCATCCCTCTGCTGTGGTGCATGCCAGGTTTCTCCTGGCCTGGGGCACCCCTGAGCAGCACAGGGCAAGGAAGAGATGAAGGACCAGGACAACGCAAGAGACCAAATCACCTTTAGCATTAACTGGGCAATGTCCCAGGGCTTAGCCACCAGCCCCAGCCCCCTTCTCTTCAGGGAGCGCAGCACAGCCACTTCTTTTATCCTACAGACACACAGTGGGTTTGGACCCTCCCATGTTTCTACCTGAGGGTTTTCTGTGACAACCACAGTCAGGGCAGGGAAGCATGCAGGCACATTTACACATCCAGAAGCATTTGATTTTATACCAGGAGTTCAACAGCTAAAAAAGGCTTTCATTTTCTTGTATAGGTAGCACGATTAGAACATAAATTAAGGACTTTAGGACTCTGGTCTACAAATCCTTATAGCACTGGTACTCCTTCAAAATACTAGTTCAAATAAGAATATTTGTGTAATACAAATCTTCAAGAACACATCTGGTGAAAGTTTCTCATGGCTTTTTATTTACCGGTCTTCAAAATACCATATATACATACGATGAGATATAAAATAGAAATATGCTATTCTCTGGTATTCCCCAGATTTCCAAATAGTAGAGTATGCAGAAAGTAAAAATTATTACTATCAGAGACCTACCTCAGTCTAAAATTGAAATTTACACCACATCACTAATTGTGTTTATAAGTACTTAAAGAGAAAACAATAAATGATTTGTAACTCAAAGCCAAAAGCTTGAGCACTCCAAAGGCTGGACACTAGATGGCAGAAAAATTATACGTTCCCCAGTAACTGACAAATACCCATCCTTTTAGTAAGAAGGCAGGCCCAGGGAAGTTATAGCACGTATCTCAAATAAATTGAAAGTTTATAGCTGCCCTGCTTTTCCTGATCAGTTCAAAAGAGCACAGACCCTGTTAAGTTTGGGGTTTTTGCTCCTGTAAAGCAACGTTTCTCCAACAGCCTATCAACCAGGAGCCATCACAGGCAGAGACTAAGGCTGGAAAGGCTGGAAAAAAGGCTTGGGAAGGAGGCGAAGGAGACAGGTGTTGGCAGATGTCCCGCCCACGCCCTGTCCTCCTCTTCATGCCCTCCAGCACAGATACATAAACCATAACTAAAATTATTAATAAATATAAAATAACAGGCATCGGGACTTCATGAAGGCAAGCAGGAGGTTCTGCATCAGTGTTTCCAACATCATCCCCTGCTCACTGGGCACATGTAAATGCAGGCCTGTGGCAGGTCACAGACATGCACATGCGGGTGACCTTGGCATTTTGGTGGTGCAGCTTCTGGCCTTGGCTGGCTCTCGGAAGCAGAAGGAGCTCAGGCTCACACTGGTGGGAGCGGGGCTGGAGGTTAAAGAGCTGCATCTTAGTCCAGGCTCTTGGCTGATCAGCTGCACAGCCTGACACAGCTCCACCTTACTCATCTTCTCTCGCAGCCCCAGCATCTGCTGCCTGTCACCTTTACTTCCAGGTGCGAGGTTCAAAGTAAAACACACCTACCAACTGCCCTTGCTGCAAGGAGAGAAACAACCCCCACTCCCTCCTAAAAGGAGACTCCTGGGACTTGATGTTCCCATGACATCCAAACTCCCGGACTATTCAAGCACATCCTTCACCACCCACTTCAGGGGCCTGTCCCTGAGTGTGAAAAGGCTTGTTTTAACAAAAACCTGGGCGATTTCCAGATCAGTATTTTCAGCTTCTCTTGCTGGGATCATATGAGGAGAGGACCTTGAGGAAGAATTTGATGGAACTGGTAGGACCCTTATGGATTAAAAGCAACTTGCAAGCCTGCAGGAAACCTCAGGGCTGTGGGAGAAGTGCCCAAAGCTAGAAGATGTCCCCCAAAACTTGCACTACACCTGTAGCCAAGAAACATTTTATGATGGGCTCAAGAAATCATCTGACCTATTGTGGCTGTGGAGGAGCAGAGCACACACAACAGTGTCCTTCTTTAGGGGGAATGAACATCTGCATGACATGAAAACAACACCAGGGGAAAAAAAAAGAGGACGAACCCACATGTCACTGGCCTGCAGAATCCAATAGTGGAGGATCAGAGTTCAGCCCCCCCCCAGGGTGGCTGAAGGGACACCAGAGCCAGCCTGCCTGGTCTGTGGGAGGAGCTGAGAAAGGAACCATCACATCACTTTTGGCCAGCGTTCAGGGAGGCACCGACTGGCTCCAGAAGAAGTCATCAGCAAGTCTCTTCTGCTACATTCTGCAAATAGGCCTTTCAAAGGGATGATGGGTGAGGTAAAAAGAGGTAGAATTTGTGGGAAATCATACTCCTCAAAGAAAACCTTCTCAGAACTGGAGAAGAAACTTCTTTCATATTTGTAGGTAATTTTCTTTGGCTCGTGACAATTGCAAACCTCAGAATAACTAAGGTTTGCTCATCTGCAAAAGCAACATGAGATCTGCCTGCCCACCCACCCATCCTGACACATGGCACCATGGCTGCCATAGGACATACGCACCAGGCCTTATCCGAATGCAGGAATACCAGACCTCTCCCCTCAGAGTCAGAGCACTATTCCCAAATTTGGAGGTGCAAGCAGACAACCATACCTAAGAAACCGATCGATTCCTCTTCCTGCATGGAAACATTTCACCCCAGGATTCCAGCTAAACACGGAAAGGACTGAACCATGGGATGGACATGGGCAATAGCTCAAAAGAACAGTACAGCCTAAGAAAGGGTAAGTAAAGAAAGGGAAGAAACAGAGAAGGGTTTGAAGCAGCAATGCCAGCGAAATGGACACGTAAACAGCACACAAGGGGAAACTGTGGTCACCGTAAGCATTCCTTTATGTTAAAAACTGTATCTAACTGTGTCTCTAACAGCTGCAGATGATGGCAATACAAACATCAAGGTTTGTGGCTACCAGTGTGGGAGTGAAGGGAATGTGGATGGGAAGTTGGGTCATATGGGAACTGAGAACTTGTTGATTAGTGGCAGCATGACTGGAAGCCTGCAAACCCTGCTCAGTCCCAGACCTGCAGGTTTTCAGCTGCTCAGGAAATCAAGTTCCCCGTATTTATGGCCCAAGGCTAGATCAATGCATTGGGGACCTTGTGGTAATTTTAAATTCAGTTCCTTCGGTCAACTCCAAGTCTCTTTTATAGCTGAGTCACTTGGTTTCAAAGTGTTGTTTCCAACGTCTTGCAGGGCTGTCTTCCTGTCCCACGTCCTCCCCAGTCCCACCCTACTTGCATGTGCACCCGCTGTCCCGTGGCTCAGCCTGCTCTTCCTCCATGCTGTCCCACTCCTTGCCACTCTTCCCCTCTTTGTCTCTACCTCACTTCCTTCCATTTTGCCTCTCCACTGCCTTCATCCTTCCCAACTAACCCTTTACTGTCACACTCCAGACTTCCTTAAGTTTTGAGAAGTTTCTTTCCCAAAATGGAAAGTGGTAAACCAACCTACTACCACACACTGTCTTTGGTAAAAATACTGTCACTTTATCTTCTCCCCTTTCTACCATCTTCCTTTTGTTTGTCTTGGCTGCCCTTTTGCCTACTCTTAAACTGCAAACTCTTTGAGGGCAGTGCCAGAATCTGGTCTGGATTCTATAAAGCACCTAATATGCTAAATATCCTAAAAGGTCCAGTTTATTTTCTTTCTTTTTTCTTTTGATTTTCAATAAACTCAGCAAACATCCAAGTAAGCAGGAGTTTAAGTAGACAGACACATGTGTCTTGTCAACAGGAAGTTTCTCTTGCATAACTTCTCTGGCAGTTCTGGAAAGCTAAATGTGAGTGCGTTTTTCCTCACTGAAAATTAACAGTCAGGGAAAAAAAAGTGAACCCGTAAAGAAAAATAATTTCTGAGAAAGGAGATTCCAGAAAGGCAGATGATTTTTAGCACGCAGAGCTGCCCTTGTGAAACATCTGCTATGACGTAGTCCTGTTCTGGCTGCAGACCAAGCGTATCAATAGCTCCATAGAGTAATGGGATAAGAAATGGGAAAATTGCCATTGCTTGTTTAGCAGCTTGTTTTGCTGATAAATGTCTGTCACTTTTCAAATAGCTACAGTGCAATTGTTTTTTGGGGAAAATATTTCCTTGAGCAGGAGGTTTGCAGGCCATTAGCTACTTCCCATCTGTGCTGGTGTTTTAATACACCCCACATACACTTTGCTCCTTATTAGAAATTATACACAGCTTTTGATTACGGGCAGGCAGCCTGAAGTTTAGAAATCATAGATACCATTAAAAAAAATTTCTCCTGCCTTATTGAAAATTTAAGTCTCAAAATCATTAGAACTAGTACGTACTTGTTGAAAGAGCATCTACTTCTAAAGATCACTAGGGAAAAAAAGTACTCTTTATAGACATCTGTAGTTTTAAAATAATGAATGACTGTATAAAAGCAAGAGCTGACTAAAGTGGTGGCCACTGTGTGCTCGTTCCATGGCTAGAGGCAGAATGTCACTGAGCCAAGCAGTGCAATGTGCTGGAATTCATCTCATCCCTTTTCAAACTGTGCCATGAACATTTTTTAATTCCCCCTGGTAGCTGCTAGGACAGACAGGAGACAGACCTCTGTTTAATATCACACCCTACGTCTAATAGTATCTGCTTTCACTTCACACACTTACACTAAACAAGCAATGACTTGCAGTAAATTTAGCTGTGCCAGAAGAGACACAACCGCACTGTAGCTGCATCAACTGAAATGCTAGATGTATACATCTCAGGGAGGGGGTGACACCCCAAAACTATTCCTTATTAGCAAGTATCCTCCTTTCTTTCCCCTCCTCTCATCAGAGAAAAAAAAAAAAAGCAGAGAAAAAAGGTGAGATGTAAAAACGTGGGTACTGTTGCAGATTTGTTCCAGGGATATACTTGCTTTGTCATCTGAATCCTTTGCAATTTTTTAATTCAAGAGAATCACATGAAGTTTCTATCCTAACTAGTTTTTAGACGTCACAGAATAAAGTTAAGGGAGAAAGAGAAAAGAGATTCAGGATTAGAAAGTGCCCAGTGAAGTATGAATATAGGAATGGAGCAGAATTTCGAAGTGAAGTCCTGCACAGTGGGAAACTTGCACCATAATTGCAATTTACCATTTGGGCTGACAGGCAAAAGGACCAACATAGAGACAGTGACCACTTTTCAGAATTTATTGTAAAAAATAGTATTAAACAATAGGAAAAATGCCGCTCCTTGTTTAACCTACCACATATTGCTTCATGTGGAAACAATGGAAAAAATTGACAGAAATGTATTTACCCATTCCTATCCATATATCAATGATTCCAGCTACTCAGGACATGCTCATGGGAAAAATATTGGCAGTGTCACAGCACATGGAAGTGGAAATAAAAAAACATGCAGTATTTTCAATTGCAGTTGGGAGGCCTATTTCCTGGAGTCTAGAGATCATGTTGTTTTATCTGTTTTCCTTTAGCATTATGTACATTATCAGACTTTCATAACTTCAGACACCAGCATAAAGCCCTGATTTTTTGCCAACAGTGACATACCCTCCTCAAAGATAAATGTGGAAACCAGAATGCCTGCCTTACTTCTGTTTGCAATTTCCTTTCCACAGGAACACGCACATGATATAGTTCCTGCTAACATATATTTAAAGCTTGGCTAGCCCTTTTTCACTTATACCAGTTCAATCCCACTGGAGGTCCTCAGGGCAGCACAAACAATGGAGAACAGACTTCCAGCACTGCAACACATTTGTTCTGGCCAAAAACTGCCTGTCCTAACCCTAAATTACATACTTTGTATGACAACTTCTTTGTCTACAAACAGAAGTATGTCAGATTCTGCATTAAACTGTATTAAAAAAAATGTAAAACAATACATTCCACAACTATTTTTGGGGGTTTTCTAGCTCATCTCAAAACTGTGAAGTACCAGTGTTAGCTCAAACAGAGCTCAGTTTTAACAGAGACCCAAAATAATGGGTGCACAGTAGTATTTACCTGGTGCAATCAGCTTCATTATCAACTGGCAAAAAGTTGACTTAGTTTCATACTTTAAAGCACTAACCAGAGAAAACGTGAATTACATGGCACTGTTGAGACCACCCCAGTTTCAAGTCAAGGGATGCACTTGCACACAGGTGCATTGTTGTAGGTATGACATGAGTATAGAACCCAAACACTAAGAAAATGGGTCAGCAGAAACCTATGGATAATGCTAAGTAAGAGCACCTAACCATTTTTTTTCCACTGCTGTGCTTGATGAAAACTTGTAACAACAGTTTGAGGTGAGGTGACACAAGTGACAGTCACTGAAGTAGAGTGCAGTGGAAATTTTGGTCATTCTGAAAGAAGATACAATGGAGCAATACAGGAAATTCCATACCAAGAGGCCAAAGTCAAACATTTTTTCTCTTGCACATCATAAAAAGTATTTTTGGTTACAAATTACCACTGCAAACAGCCTTCTCATAACTAAAAATGTCTCTACCTAAAAGCTTTGAGAAAGGTCAAAACCCCACAAAACATAACTAAAGAGCTTTCTCTAAGTCCTCTTCCCTTCTTGGTTGCAAGAGCTTCCTCATTTTAAGGAAGACCCTCCTCTTGGTCAATCAATTCTGTTTTGGTGGAGAACACATCAGCCAACATGTGCTTTGGGATTTCAGATCCCCGTACTTTTAACGTGTAGCAGGCATTCTCTACTTTTGCCAGACTCTGTTTCAAGGTATAGAGTTTCTTTGAGACTTCGTAAGGTCCAGTGTTGCCAATGAAAGTAAACCCATCATAAATCTGACGCAAGAACTGGCTCAGTTCAAAGGGCGTGTCTATGTCCCCGTTCCCAACGCTGCTGATGCACAGCCGCATCAGCTCTCCCGTCAGATCGGCCACTCCCAGCAGGTAATCCACGGGTGTTACCTTCAGGCTCCACGTATGGGGCTGTTTATCATGGGAATTGGAGGTCTGGGGACAGAATGGAAGAAAGTACAGTACAGAGAACTGTGAAAAAGCCGTCTGTAGTGGTTCAAATACACACTAACTCATCTAACATAACTGGAAATTTAAAACATTCTGGAAAATTAAATTGCATGGCACTTCCACACCATCTGATTTCAGAAGTACCAATCTCCTTCCAGCATATCAGAAGGTAATTTCTACTTGAGATTTCATCTTCATTCTAGCAAGCATAATAAACACACCCTAACTCTACCATCTCTATTTGCAAACAGAATTATCACATCTTTGTAGCAACATTTATTTGCAGTTGTTTGGGGTTTTTTTTCATCTGACAGATCTTGGCCTGATAGATTTTTTCCTAAATGGTCTGTCCAAAGCTAGCAAATCAGTCAAAAATAGTCTACATTATGAAAATAAACCATATAATTTTGTAATAGTATCTTGAATTTCAAAATATATTCTCTACAAGGAGCCATAGTATTCACAGATCTGTTTTATATCAACTGAGCTTATGAAAAGAGCAAACAAAAATCTTCATGAAGTAAACCCATTACAAAGTTACAAGTTTTCTCCTATGTCCAAGTTTCCAATATTTTTTATTGCCATAATATTGGTAAGGTGGGAGACAATGCAGGTTTCTGTCTGTTCACTTGTTCCCATAATATGCTATCTGCCCAAACTGACAGATCTGGTCAGAGGCAGGCACACTGGGGTTAACAGCTTCACAGTTTGTTAAAACAAGTGTGCCACAATGACCTTGCCTCTGGTAAAAATAAATGAATTTAAGCTAAAAATCAGACTTCTCTGCAAATATCTTACCAAGAGAATAAAGAAAGAATGAAAAATGCTTTACAGCAGAATCTCTTCAGCAGAAGCAGACTCAGGAATTTATGTAAGTAGCGTTACTGTAGACTGCACCTCGACTGCATGTGCACTTCTGTAGATTGCTACCAAATCACCGTTGTCCCCTGCCAATAATCAAACTGCACCCAGTTTCCTGGGTTTGGTGACAGTAGTTTGTCCCTATGAGCCCTTTAGGGCTGGGTAGGAGTACAGGCAAGTCAAGAAACAGCAGATACGGTATTAGGGCTAAGGTATGATGGAACACCAGCTTGTCCTCTGAAAGGAATCAGCTCCAGGAGAGTTACAAATGACGAAGCTTAGACATATGCAGGGTGTTTTACACAAAGTCTCCAGTGCCTCCAGTGACTAGTTCAATACCAGCAGTAAGATTTATTTGTGGAGTTCATCCTGCCTTGGTTTGTCTCCCCCAACTTCTGCAACATCACTTTACCCCAGCAGATTTTACAGACAGTCCCAGGCACTAAAAATCCCTCCACTACATTTGTTACCTAGTATTTCACTGGCCTCGATCTTTCACCGTACCAGAAAGAGTTCAGTTTGCTCTGAATAAGAAGGATGTGAAATTTATAAACTTGTATCCCACAGATTTAGTTTACTACTTATCGGAATAAAAAGCATGTTTTGAACAAGTGAGTCAAAGCCCACATGTATATCTAATCCCATTCCACTAACTGGCCTTATTTAATCAGATGCCAAAAATGTGACTAAGCCTTCTCACTGCATTTCCACCCCAGAAAGATGTTTGTCAATTGAGAAAAGAAAAACTTTTACCATGTTTGTTGTTTCTTCTCTGTCTTCTGCTGTAAATATTAGTTGTTTGTTGATCTCTTCAACGCTAATCAAAGATCGTGTTTTGATAAAATACTGAAACGAAACTGCCTCAACATATTCTTGAAGTCCTGTAAAAACAGCAGAATTCAGCTAATGCTTCAAACTTTTCCAGCAATGATCCATGCTCACAATTATTTATTTTTTAAGAAATCTTTTAAGTGAGACTGTTTGAAGGTTACCAGCAAAAAGTGAAAACTATAATCCAGAATTATATTATAATCCAGAAATATTACAATCCCAAAATAACATTGAAACATTATCTAACATAGCATGTTTCTGAAGTATGAAAGTCTGATGAAGCACACAGCTAAATATGTTCAAGTTTTAATCCAACTGCATTTTTCATGCAGAACCCTCTGTAATTTCAGAATAAAGCACCATGGTACTCTCAGAAGCATACTGAACAGCAGCTCCCCACAGTGTTCCCAGGCGCTCACACTCAGACTGGTATTGTTTCATATCTGCATCGATGTCATAAAGAGTGGGACTGAGTGCACCCTCAGCAAATTTGCAGATGACACCAAGTTGAGCGGTGCAGCTGACACACCTGAAGGACGGGATGCCTTCCAGAGGGACCTGGACAAGCTTGAGAAGTTGGGCCCAGGGGAATCCCATGCAGTTTAACAAGACCAAGTGCAAGGTGCTGCACCTGGGTCAGGGGATCCCCAGTATCAACACAGGCTGGGGGATGAACAGATTAAGAGCAGCCCCGCTCAGAAGGACTTGTAGCAGATACTTGTTGAAAACGGAACTTCCCACTTCTCCATTTTGTGGGAATCAGGCTCCTTAAAATATGCAGGCTTGGTGAAATTCATGTTCAAGACAACGCATCTGTTGTTACAAATCACTCCAGCCCAAACAAACAAACAAACAAACCAGACAGGACTGTGATGTCCAATAAAAGGACCAACAGGTGATCCTGCTTTGGCAGGAGGGTTGGACTAGGTCATCTCTTAGAGGTGCCTCCCAACCCCAACTGCTCTGTGATTCTATGAATATATGATAACTGCTCTGTCCAAAAGAACTTACACTCTAAAATTACGGCATGCAGGGGGACAAAAGGAGTTGGTGTGTTGGCAAGGGAATAAAAGACAGGATAACAAATGTAGCTCATACCAGATTTGTACGTCATCTACAGCTACCTGCCACAATTACCTCTCATTACCTACTTAGCAGATGGTGATTTTATTATGCATTACAGCAAAGGTGAGGTCTGAAAAAAAAGAGTTTGAACATTCAGACAGAGATTTCACAGGCTGTCAGTTTTTCCCTATGGGCAGAGCACAGATTTGGAGGAAGCACGTGAGAAAAGTTCATAAGCAGCAAGCTGAAGCTGGCACTGTTGGTGGAAAAAAGGACAGAAACAAAGCTGGAACAAACAGCCACAGCAGTACTAAGCTAAAAAAAGTTGTAAAGACAGAGTCAGTGCCTGTGTATATCTGACCCATGAACAGCAAAAGCCCAAAGAGGACATTAAAGGAACAGACACATGACAGAGATGGTTCTAGCAGAGCTATTCTGAGCCATTTTAAGAGGATGACTTCACTTCAAGAGAAGCAAACAGGTATCGTGCTGCAAGAGGGCCAGGATTAGACAATAGTTTTGTCAATGAGAAAACGAGTATGTAACCAAGGGTACCAGAAGTAGAATCCTATTTCCGTTACAATAATCGTAATACCTTCAACTGACCTGTACAGGGCCAGGACCTCAGCCTATAGAAATATGCAGGAAGAAGCAAATTTAGACTTCACCTGGATCAAAGAAATAGTCTAAATCAAAAAGAAGAGAACACAGATTTGAATAAAAGACGAGGGTGGAAATACCCCAAAAAACTAGACATAACCTCGAGGGGTAGGAGGCTTTCCACATTACAATCACAAAAGCATGATAAGTGACCTGCATTTTTTTTTTCCTTTTAAATATATGTTGAGCAGAAGCAACTCGGAATGGGAATTCAGCCTGCACCATTTATAGTACTCTACAGCAGCAGTGGGAAAAGCAGAATAAATATTCAGCAACAAAACTCACACTCAGCACTGCTGTTCACAAACCAGAACATAAACAGGGAGCTGGCAAGGCCAATTAAACACCATAATTTAATCAACAGAATTCAGGTAAAGCATTCTGGGCAAAAGCAATAGAAGAATACTAGATAAAAGCTACTCAGGATCTGTTAAGATAAGTAACTTCAGAAGCTGCAGAGAAGTAGATTTCATCACTCACTCTTTCCCTGACTTACCTTCTGATGTAACAGGACCAGTAGCCCATTACGAAATTTTGGCTTTTTCTGTGGATAAGCTGTCAGCTACCAGATACAGCAGCACTCAACATAATATCTGTGAGAATCTCTCTCTGCTATCTGCAGAGAAGACTATCACACATGAAGAATCAACTTGGCATTTTCCACAGCTCTCAGAGCGATCAAATCAGCCCTCAAACCTTTTGGTAAACAGTTTTCTCGATCAGATCTCCTACTTTCAACTCACTCCACTGTACTACTTCACATATGTTTTGACCTTTTCCATTTTAAGTGTTTGGGTCCTCTGTTCTTTCACCTTTATGTACTTTTTTATGTGGGCATATTTATATGTATGTACACACATAGATCTTTGCTTCCTCCTGCCATCCCACCCTATCTGACATGTTCCTGCCTTGTGCTCCTTCCTTTTGTTCAACAACACCACGTGAATGTTGCACACAGTCTGTTTGCCATTTACTGTCACCTTTTCACAATTAGGGAATCTATCTCCCAATATGTAGTAAGCCTTACAAAACTCAATCAAAGTTACCATTACAAATAGACTGGTAACAAATCCTGTTCACAACTATTTTGCAAAAAACATTAATACTTTACTTTTTCCTCTTTTTTTTTGGTAAGTTCTTCTTCTAGAAGCAGCTACAATGTGACATTTCAGTGACCCAAGACCTTGAAACAGGGTATTTCCAAGTGCAGGTAGAAGGCTGTTTAAACACGTTATGTGTTAGTTTAATGGTAGGACATCCGCTATTCTCAGCAAATAATTCCCAAGGTGAAAAACCCCATCCCATTTCACTACACCATCCAACAATACCTTTCCCCTTATGCTCTTGTTTTGGATTTATTCCAAAATTGGCTTATTTATGGATTGAGCTGCTAGTAATGGAATAGTTTGTAAGACTGCCTTTTATGAGTTTGGGGTTTTTTGTAGAACATAGACAAAAATCCCAGTTAAAAACACTGTAATATTTTACTTGCACCTCTTAAAATTACAGATGTAAGGTAAAAAAGTAACTGCTTAAGTATTTGGATATTTTATTACATTTATTTTATATAAATAGCTTGTACTAGACAAGTGACAGTGACCCAGTATAGCAGCTCCTTTTTATGTTTTAAAAATTTATTTTCTACATAAGAACTAGAGAGACACACTGAGATATGTTCTGAGCATGTATCTATAAATAAAGGAGATTTTTCTGTCTGGAAGCTTGAGCACTTATTTTCCAGCTCATATTCAAGACATTTTTCCTAAACTACATATGCAAGCTCTGAGAAAAAAGAAAAAGTAGTTTCCCTAAAAAACTTAGCAAGAAATTAGGTTTCTTAAATAAAAAATGATTAATAAAAAGGTCATTGGAACCCTCAATCCAAGAGTCAAATGAATGCACAAGACAGAGAAAAAGCTAGTTCTATTTAAAGAATGAGTAAGTAATAGAAATTACTTAATTACAGGAGTCATATTAGGGTAAACAAAATCTAATTCCACCTGAGATGTGCATGCATGCATACATGGAAGTTTCAACCCAGAATGACAGATCAAATAAGAGGTGAAAGTTTCCTCCTAAAATTTTGTTTACTTCATTTCCTCCTTTAAATCTTGGTTTGACAGTTACAAAACAGGTGCAAATGGATTTAATTTGAACCTTGGTTGTTAAGGTTAGCAATGCCAGTGCCACCTGCCATCTTCCCAAAGAAGCTGTTTCTCTCCCTATTTCTTCTCAAACTCATTTTCTTTCTCATCCTTCGTCCTGTTTCTCTCTATCTTTTTGTTTAGAGAGGCAGCTGTGCTGATGGTTAGGACACAAGCAGATAGACACAAGTCTGTGCTCTCTCACCCAGCTCCTCCCCTAAGCCGTGCAGCAGGAATCACAGGCCAAGAGCAGCCACTAGAAAGATGGTAGGAAGATATACACAGCAAGTTTCTTCCAGAATCAGTGTATGAAGGGTGGGGCACATTATTTACAGGGCAAGTCATGTGAAACTACCCACTTGCTGATTCATTACAAAACCAAAACAGCACAGACAAGGCTCTATCTTATCCTCATGTTTAGACCAGCAAGTTACATTGTCATTAAAAAAACCCCAAACCAAACAACGAAAAAAACATCCCTTCTTGCTCCTCCCCCCAAAACAAAAGAAGGCAACAACAAAAAAACCCACCACCAAAACCTAGAAATCCCCACCATAACCCAGAAAAAAAGAGTCATATTCTTGTGGAAATCCCAAACAGAGAAATAATTCTGCAGAATACTGGGAGCATGGTAAACTTAAAGAACTCGTTTCTAGAAGCATATGGATGAATGAAGGGGAGAACGAGTGAAATAAGCAAACAATTAACCAGGTACACCATCAACTGAAACAAGTACACACAATAAATTTAGAAGTATTAATACAAAAACTAAATCCAGTGTCCTATTAAGATGAAACTGGTAATTCACACCTCAATCTATTCCTTTAAAGTTCTCTGCATACTTGACAATGATTCCTAAGATTCACAGGTCTTTTTCTGGGCAGAAGGGGTAAAAACTTATGTAATTAAACTAAACCTGAAGCTATGAAACAATCAAATTGTTTTGTTGATTGTGAGCATGAAGTCCAAGGTTAATTTTATAACATACACTGAAAGAGGATAAAGCCAGCTCTCCTCACAGACAGGAATGTTCTGGACATCCTGTTGTGAAAATGGCTTAAAAGAGTAATTCCAGTCAGGGATGGATTTTATAAAACAGTACTAACTAACAAATACAAATAAAAGTACAAGAACGAAAGTCTATATGAGCTTACAAATTTGGACAAAAACATCTGTTTCTATTGACTGAGTAATAATTCAAAAGCTGAGTAGGTTTACTATTATATCAATAATTAAATTAATATCAATTTCTTCTATAAAGCCCTGAATGCTTTGTTCATTAGTCAATTGGTACTTGACACATCCACGACCACGAAAAAGTTCTGTTGTCTTCCAGCTGCATGTGTTGAAGTGATGTATTTCAGATACTGAAGTGTTAATATTGTTTGCACTTTGTTTAAAGTTGAGTACACACCTAATTCAGGGAAAAGGTAATACCAAGATTAGTCAGTTTTCCCAAAAACCACTGAAACACATATAGGCTCCCTATCACACAGCTGCCTGTGAGAGTTAAATTATTTCTCCAAACAGGCACAAAAACCCTTCAAAGAACTGCAAAGAATATTTTAATCTCTCATTGCAGAGAACATGTTAATCAAGCCTTTTTTATATTGTTATTAAAAATACATAGACATATGACAAATGATAGGCCTTTTTGCAGATGAGTAATTGTGGGTGAGAAATTCACAAAGTTTTATTTTGCTTCTGCTTGGGGACCTGAGGGATGTACCATGGTTACTTTTGCAATCAAGATTTTTGTTCTGAAGTTTGGGGTTTTATTCCAACTCACCAGCCCCAAACATAGGAATTCTGAAGAGCATCCAATGTTCTACAGGAGTTCTTAAAAAAAACTATTCCTGTGACAAGTAGTCTTCCTGTTTTCTTTGACTACCCCTCAACTGCCTCCATAATTAATACAGAGTTTTAGAAGTTATTCAATCAGATGGCAAATTTTGCACTACTGACAGCCTTGAGTGCAAGTGTTCAAGACACCAAAGAAAGGAAGCTCTGACTCAGCCAGGATGTTCACTGATCAAAGAAGAAAGAGCACCTAACACAACGCAGCTTCTGCAGTTCAAAACACAGTGAAAGTTCTTCTTAAGATGATGTTGTTTCCATACAAGAGACCCAATAGTGGCCATTTATCCTCATAAACACAGACCTGCGAGATGGCACAAAGGTACTTCACTGCTCACGAACCTCTATTTCTCACCACGTGACTGCAAAACAGAAACTGAACCACGATGTGCTATCCTGGTCGTTTCTTGCAATGGAGTTCCTCTATGACACATTCTCCTATGTGATTTTAAATAAACAAACAAAAAAGCTTCATAGGTTTTTTTTTAACTTCACTTATGTTTCAGCTGCATTTGGTTCCTGCAAAGCCTGGAAAGAGCTGGCCTGTGAATGACTAATGTCAATAGCTGCAGGGCTGAAAAAAATTCCTGAGCCAGAGCACAAGGTCTCCTCCATCTGTCTGGTATGAAACTGAATTAAAAGACAAAGAATGCCACAAGTTTCAGGTTGTCATGTGAATTACTGCAGTATTTGTCATAATAGTACAGCAGAACTTTAGGACATTTAGGTCTTCAGCAAGAAGTAGGAAAGGACAATCTTTGTGACCATACATCTTTAAAAGACTGTAAATAGCTTCTCTTACGGACTTATGCTGCTCTGAATGGCTCCTGCTGAATTTACATCTCATTCAGGGATGAGCTAATAATCAATTCTCACATAGTGCATGCCTAGTTTGTTCATGTCAGAATTTGCATTCATCTTCGCAGGTTTAATTTTTTGTGTATGGACATACAAAACTTGAGCAGAAAATACAAACTGAGAGGCTTTGCAGTTGCTGGTTTTTCCCTTTCCCTAGAAGAACCCAGGAAAAAGGCATGAACCAAAAATGATGAAAGGGTAGTAAAATGCAACGAACTGAAGGTATCAAATTTCAAATAGGCAACTTACAGAATGAAAAAACCAAACCAGTTTGACCAAGTGGGGATATGAGTTCAGAGAAACACAGAAAGTAAGAAAATAGAAAGAAAAAAATTAACAAAATTGTATCTAACAACCATTATCTTATTCACTGCAAATTCTGTTAATTTTCCAGTATAATCAGGAAACTTTGTTTCCATTTCTGGCATTTTACCCCTCACCTACAACAGCAAAGAGATTAATTCTTCAGTTACATCCTGTTCCTGTGTAACTGTGTTTTCCCACCATCTTGCATAAACCTGATTGCTTCCTTCACGGACAGCTTTCCTTTCAAGTTTTAGGTGTATTTAGGTCTTATCCTGGGTGAGACATTTACAATTCATGATACCTTCCTCCTGCAATACAAAGCTCTTCCTTTCTATTACCAACCTACAATTAAACATGCCATCTATTTTAACTACAGTTTTTAAGCTTTCTCAAGGAAAAAAACAGGTGTCCTACTTACACTGTTCCTGATGTGCAGAACAGTACATTGGTATTATATCCTTGATATTACGTACCTTGATATTATTTCAGAAATACATGTGTGTTTACAAAGATAAAAAAATTTGAGTATGTTATTTCCATATTTTGAGTTAAAAAGCTGAGGGGAAAAAAAAACCCAACAAACCAAAACAACCAGGTAAACACAGAAATCATTACTGGATAGCTCCTTTAGTTTGGATTCTAATTAAAGTCCTTCAAACAATACCCAAAAAAATGTTATTACTTAAATCACCAGTAATCTAAAGCTGGCCTGCTTGGACAGACCCCACTCATCTCCACAGCATTTCTTACAGCATCCTGTCTGGTGGTCCTATATACTGCAGTTAAAAAGTGGCATTCTAGTGCAACTGAAGTATTTCCTTTTCATCCACACAGACTTCACTGGCCTTATCCAATCAAGCAGTGCAGTTTGTTGCAGTATCTTACATGCCTAAAGTGACTCTAAATGGCATATGGCAGGAGACAGAAATAAGCTCCATTATATCAATCTCTCAGAACACAAATAGTGCCTGCACAAGATAAATGATGTGTTAGACTGCGTCAGTGCTGAACTTTTACACAGAATTTCCTGCATCATCATCAGCAGAAGCAGTCACAGAGCAATAGTTTTGACAAGGTGCTGACATTTTACAGCCTCATCATCTAATCCTATTGAGAGCAAGTGCAGACATGACTAACAGCTAATGAGCTTCCCTGTGCACACCACTCCACTCGCCACTGCTGCAAGCACAGCCACACAGCAAAGGTCAGCCAACAGTGCTCTACTTGCATCTACCATCATCACCCCCCGCCACTCATCTTAAGAAGCTCCAGAAGAATTATGGGCTCCCCATTCTATATTTTGTCTTAAGGGGCAAAAAACTGAGTAAGTCTTCAAATGGCTAGAGATTTAACAAAGTCATGTTAAAAAGGTACTCCAATCTCACACAATGCCAACCTATCAAGCAATCCTTAATTCTCCCTCTGCATTACACAAGTTTGGCATTTATGCAGAGTAGATTTAGAACATGCTTTGACTAATTATATACATCCTAACACAGAATCATAGATTTTTTTAGGTTGGAAAAGACTTTTAGGATCACTGAGTCCAACCACTAACCCAACACTGCCAAGTCCACCACTAAACCATGTCTCTAAGGGCAGCCACATCTATGTGTCTTTTAAATACCACCAGGGATGGTGACTCTACCACTTCCCTGGGCAGCCTGTTCCAATGCTTGACAACCTTTCCCATGATTAAATTTTTCCTAATATACAATCTAAACCTCCCCTAGAGTGGCTTGAGGCCATTTCCTCATGTCCTATTGCTTGTTACATTGGAGAAGAGACCACCTCACACCTGGCTACACCCTCCTTTGAGGTAGCTGTAAAGAGCAATGAGGTCCCTCCTGAGCCTCCTTTTCTCCAGGCTAAACACCTCCAGCTCCTTCAGCCACCCCTCATCAGACTTGTGCTCCAAAACTTTCACTTGTTCCATTGTCCTTCTCTGGACATGGGTTCCAGCACCACAATGTCTTTCTTGTAGTGATGGGTCCAAAACTGGACACAGAAGTTGAGGTACAGACAGTGCTGAATAATGGAGAGACGATCACTGTCCTGGACCTGCTGGCCACACTATTGGTGATAGAGGCCAGGATGCCACTGGACTTCTTGGCCACCTGGGTACGCACTGGATCATGTTCAGCTGCTGTCAACCAGAAACCCTGAAACCTTTTCCAGTGGGAAGTTTTCCAGTTACAATTCCCCAAGCCTGCAGCACTGCATGGGGTAGTTGTAGTCAAAGTGTAGGACCATACACATGTTGCAGAGCACTTCTTTCTTGTCTTTAAGTCCCGTACAGATATTTTCTGTATACTGTTGATATTTCCCTCAGTAGCTGAGAGTTAAATATATATATATATATAAATGCTCAAACACATATAAACAAATAAAAAATCCTGAAAAATTTCTTCCTTCCTTTCATAAATCCATACAATCTCTTTCAGTCCTTTTCTTGCAGAGTGTCTCTCAACAATTTTAAAGAAAGAGTACATATTTCCTCACAGGATATATAAGGTATACACTGCAAAGTGGGCCAAAGGAGCAGGAATTCTATATTACAAATAGTAAAGCTTTAAAAATATCAACAAAGCAGAACATTCTAACATAACAAATGAAGAGCTCTGCATTAAAAAAAGACTTCATTATTTCAGTATCTCTTTGTTTGCTTGTTTAATCATCCCCTGGGACAATCTGTACTGTTAAGAAACGTGTAGAAAACAGTCATCAGTTTTTGTTGTTGTTCAATTAGTGCTATACTCAGTGTTTGAGCTCATGCAAGTGTCCTTGGGGGAAACGTCCTGCGTGCCATTAGCACTATTCTTAATGAGGGAAAGCATGAAACTCCTTTAGTGCTCTGCCAGAATTGTTTTATCTTCAAGTCAAAAGAACAACTGCTTGGAGTAACCCCAAAAAAAGCATTTAACAATTACAAGTGGCAAACAATATTCCCAAGCATAATACTTGTAGCATTCTTCTATTTATAGGCTAACAGTTATTATACAGAATAAAATATGTATTAGGCAGCTTTATTACGCAGACAATCATGATTCCCCAGTTCAGGCTGCTACAGTGGTTTCCATTATAAGCTCCATTTTGAACCCTTTCACTCCTTCTGTGAGAGGTAGGGTGGGGAACAGGAGGATGTTTCATGTTTGATTTCAAGACAAAGGAGAATATTTTTAGGAAGTTTGAGGTTAATTAGACATGCTGCTTTTGAGATATGGGACATAGGCGTTTCTTTTTTCTTTTTGGAAGAAAAAAGCAGTTTAATGGCAATGTTTTTGTTCATAAAATGCTTTTTAACTAGTTCTCCAGAATTTCTTTAAAATACAAAATCAGAGCTGAAAAGTAGGTTAAAGGAAGGTCAAGACTTACAGCCCTAGGAAATATATAAAGATGAAAGATCTAGCACGTTTCTTAGCTACAATTATTTTCAAAAAGATACGCAAGCTTTTTCCACTGAAAAAAAGCAAAGCAACAATTACAAAACATTAGACTTAAAACCAAAGCTAAAAGCAACATTCTTAACTCTTATGACTGCTCACCTCCCAATTACAGCTCTTCATAAACAGTGGTGGGCAGGTGGAATAAAGCATTCCCTCTCCCAGTTGCTCTTCACCTAACTGTCCCCTCATTCTTCCTGTTTCTAGGTTTTCTATCTCAGCTTCATAATCCTGACATCAAGCATCTTCACATCTCTGGCACCTCCTTGATCCCAGCTTCAGCACGATCAAGATCTATAAGTCTTGAAGCCTGCATATTCCTTTTTTTGCCATCCCAATGACAAACTGGAGAGCAGAGGATTTAATGAAGGTAAGAGTAAAGGTCTGGCTGAAAGTTAGCATTTTATACTTGTTATGCACACAAGCTCATTCTCTATCTTCCCAGTGACACACAGGTATATTCTAACACTCCCTAACAAAACATGCACCATGGGCACCAGCTGGCATGAACTTCCCTTGCAGAGGAGCATACATAGCAGAACTAGAACTTAAGTAGATGCTGTGGATGATCTACAGAAATAGAATGAAGGCAACTTATTTCAGTTGGATTTTATAAACAGTCTTCTTAATGAGGCATAAATACCTAATTACAGAAACAACAGGGAGATCTTAGGGCCAGGCAGTATTATACAACTGATGGGAGTGCACAGACTTGCCATTTACTTTTCCTGAAGAGTGGGAAAAAGTAGAAGTACAGCCATTTCCAGTTCTAACTTCAGAAATGCATTGGGGGGCAGTGTATTTCTACCCTTTAGTTCTGTTCAAAAAAACTGCAAAGTTCAGGTATTTGAGAGACTGGACACCTGACAGCTGGAAAGACAGACAGCAGAGTCTACTTCTTCTCCCCCTTAGAACACTAATGCCTTCCTGCCTTCCTTTCTTTTTACCTCAAGAGGTCAGTAAGATTCATTGCCTTAAGTTTTCTTAAGACCGGAGTAAGAAAATTCTTTAACTCTATGACAATCTCACCCCAAGTCCCATGTAAGCGTTAAGGATGTGCTACCATACATGCAACTGTGTTCAAATCTGGGTGTCACAATTTTTAAAGGATGTGAAGGTCCCTGAGGATGAAGGCGTCCAGATGAGGGCAACAAAGATGGTGAAAGGGTTGGAAGAAATGTCCTATAAGGAACAGTTAAGGATTTTGGGCTTGTCTATTTTGGAGAGGACAAGGCTGAGGGGCAACTTCATTGCTCCCTACAGGTTACTAAGGAGGGGAACCAGTGACAGGATGTGTGGGAATGGCTCTAAGCTGCATCAGGTGGGGGCATTTCTTTAGAAAAGGAGGTGAAATACAGGAAGTGGCTTCCTAGAGAAGTGGTTGATGCCCCAAGCCTGTCAGTGTTTAGAAGAGGCATTTGGACAAAGCTCTTAACAACTTGCTTTGACTTTTGGTCAGTCCTGAAGTGGTCAGGCAGTGGCACTGGATGATCACTGAAGGTCACTTCCATCTGAATTTGACTATTCTGT
The DNA here is from genome assembly GCA_013397975.1 of Machaerirhynchus nigripectus. Taxonomy (NCBI): domain Eukaryota; kingdom Metazoa; phylum Chordata; class Aves; order Passeriformes; family Dicruridae; genus Machaerirhynchus; species Machaerirhynchus nigripectus. The sequence continues at coordinate 1,352,971 of VZRQ01006258.1, forward strand.
TCTAAAAGTTTTGGCAGGAGTGGAGGCATTGAGTCTTCATACACATGCAGCAGGTCTCTAACCTCCTCTGCTAACTACTTCTACTACTAACCTCCTCTAGAGTAACTTGTCCTGCTCTAAAATGGACAAATATATCTCAGTCATCTTAAGAAGCTGAGATTTACAACACTGGAAAAAAACTATTAAAATTTCTGAATTGTTCCTGACAGAATACTTGCAGTTGTTTTCTAAATAGCTTATTCAGGTCCATTCGGGTATTAACGCATACCTTTATGCAAGTCAGAAATAGATTACGCAGGAAAATCAGTGTAGCTGACTGTGTATTTACCAAATTCACAATGCAAAGCTGAACAATTTTTTTTCACTGATTTCTTTATTTTCAGATTGCTGTGGCTAGCTTCAGTTTAGGTATCTTTCATGTAAAAAAGAAATCTAACTTGATTTTTGAAAATACATATTTTTTAAAGAAACAAAACCAGTAATTTTTTTTTATTCAGAGGAGAGAATGTGGATGTAGAAAACTAGCATACTTGTTTTATAAGAACATGGGTACACACAGAAGTTATTGTGAAGTAGGTTTCCATATGTAGGTTTCTGCTGAAAAGGGTTTCTGCTGTGTAGGATGAATGAATGAATCTAATTCCAGGCCAACTGCTGCAGCAGCAGGACTAGAGGCAGGTAAGCCTCTTTGAATTTACCACCACAAAGACACATATCAAACGAAATAGAGACAGTTCAGGTGAGGCAGCTGATGCAGAATAAGTGTCTACCCTGTAAGAATCTTGCTCACATGTCATTGCTGATAGCTTGCACTACACAGTCTCACGAAGACCCATGAGGTAGCAGACCTCAAACACTGCTGTTCTATACACAGTATTATATGACTCACATGGGACTACAAACTTCAGGGGTTATTCAGACAAACTTTACAGGTCACAATGACGCTTTCAAAAACTTTTGTTCATAAAACTGAACTCCAGGATTCTCAGCTTTTATAAGCAGTACTTAAAGTGAAAATCAAAAGATGTTTTCAGCATGTCAAGATACTCATAATACACTTGGAATAGTATTGTTCACACTTGGAGATCATCTGTAGTGTCAGCATTTTGAATTTTTTCATTGTGTCACTACAGCACTTGGCTACAAATAGCAGCAAGACACATACAGATTATGTGGCTCTAAGAAAAAATACTTATATCTAATTTGAACAACCCAGTGCATCACGGGTAAGAGGACTGTGGAATTAATCAGAGCCATTGAAGACTATAAGGGCAAGCTCCTTCTGGTTCCAAATTCCTAACTGAGGCTCAAGACCTGTCTCACTCTTAACAAACTAAAGTTTGTGTAAGACATGAGTACAAGTTAACCTGAGCATTGTTTGTCTTGTAGATTACAGACACGTATTTGCTGCTGGTTTATCAAATCAATCTTATGGACATTTTTAAATAATTAAATTATTCAGGGCAAATCTTCAGCTCTCATCAGCTGAAGAAGTTTTGCCTAAACAAGGAAAGATATACAAAATTCCAAATATGTTAAAAATGAGATTGATAAACACAAGACACTTTTATACCATGACTAAGAAGCAGTTACATATTTTACTCATGTGTTGCCACAACCAAGGCATACCAATTTTAGGTAATATTCAGATTGTCAGCAGAGATTCAGCAAAGAAATATGGTTTGACAGCCAAGAGTCATTAATGAACCAGGATTTAATATCTCAAGAATGTTAGTAAAGACTGCTGTTTACAGAGAGGAGCGGAAAAAGATGCAATTGAAACACACACACTGGTTTAATGCTTGTAACAGAGAGCAGAAGCACATTCTGAGCCTAGAAGAAAGAAAACACTAATCTACGGATTTAAATTCATTAGCTTTATCAGCTCAAAATGGATAATATCATAAGACAGTCGCTCCCACTCTCCTCTTAGAAATTATAACCCTTCAGGAGGTTAAATGAGTGTGCTACATATATTCCTCTCAGTCAGAGAAGACCAGCCAGCACATTTGTTAGAACTACTCTCAACTTCAGTTTTGGTCAGGGTCCAAATTTTTCCAGCTGTAAACTCCCATTTAAATCTTCCCTTAAACTGCAATCAATCTGTAGGACAATAGCTTCTCTAATACCAGAGCTAACTTTGCTAGTAACAAAGATTAACCTGAGTCCTGATTTATAACCACAGAAATATAACAAATTCAGACCTGCAGCATGAAGAGGAAGTACTGTTACATGAAGAGAAATTAAGCTTAGTTCAAAACTGCATACTTTTCCTATTTTAAAAATATTTACCTGGAGATATAGCTCTGTGGAACTGATACATGTCTTCTCCAATCAGTTCTTGTGCAACCTGCTTGATCTTCTGTCGGACAGCATCTAGCTTGACTTCAGATTCACTTAGTATTTCTTCCCCATTGGGAGCACTGCAACCATAAAACAGAAACTGAAAGAGCAGTTTCCAGAACATGAGCAAACAGTTAAAAAACATTACATTTTTTCTTTTATTAATCAATACATTTTTACTGGCTTCAAGAAAAAGCAAAACTGATACTAGAGTGAGAAATAGTTTAACTTTCATAGATACCTACTGCAGATTCTGAAATTCTGTAGATTCTTACCAAGAAAATATTCAACCAGCTAGAGTTCTGGTAGCATACAGTCATGATTATTGTTTAAGTAAGAAAAAGGAGAAACACATACAAAGGCTTCAAAAAATATTCCAGAAAGCTAGCAGTGTTTACAGAAGCCCTTCACCCTCTTAAAAAAAAAAATTTTCCAGTATTGCAAAATACAATGCATTATGTACTTCTACAAGTGATTTTTTTTTAAGGAAGTAGTTATGGACTAAGTTGTTCAGGAACAGCTTAAATATCTGATTCAAAACACAACATATACTTGGCATTTAAAGTTTAGTTTATCTAATTTCCTTTAAACTTTCTCCTCCCTTGAGCCCAAATAATCCATACGGTATATTAGCTTACAGTCTCTTTAAGGAACTATTGATTGATTGGTCTCGAGAAAACATTTAAAAGCAAACAGTAAAATTTACTGAAATTAAAGCCACAATAATTGCAAAAAGCAAAGAAGAAAATACAAAATTCAGCGTGGAGAACTTCCACTCTCACAAAAACAGGAATGTCTTATAAGACAGGAATCTAAATTCAGAGTAATGAGGAGTTTTTTGTTGTTGTTCTTTCCTCCACCAGTTCCCAGCTATCTAGACCCTGCAGTGGGAGTAGTTATTTACAGTCAAGGCTGTAGAGGTTACTGGAATTATCACAATACCTCTTTGCAGAAGAAAACCAAGTTAAAGAGCAGGCAACTTCATAATCTCCATTTATAACTGTAACTATAAATAGTTACTACATCAACATAAATGTATTGATAGGTAACAAAATGCAAATTAAAATACATGAAATTACACAGAAAAGGAACAGGGAGAGCTGTTAAAACATGCAAGACCAATGTTCGTCACGTATAGCAAACGCTTTATACAACAGGCTATGCAAAGCTTCACATTTTCCTGTTGCTCTTCTAGTCTGTTTCTAGCTTCCAAAGATTGCTTGAAGGCTCATGAGAACACAAAACATATAGAAGTTCAAAACTTCACACAAAAGCCTATCCAGCTGTAGTATTTACATAAACAGACCCCAGGTCACCTCCTATTTGCATTGAAGACCTCGGGTGGGGGTGCAACAACCAAAACGGTGATGGAACTGCCCGGGCAAGTAACCTGAAGGACGGGTGTGTACTCCTCTCTCACAGCTTGCTGAAAGCTGGAAGGCTCTCATCTGCTGCTCACTCTACTGCTCTACACTGGTTTAATAAACCAATAAAACCAACCCAGAAACCTGAACCAGTATCTTTTAATTCTCTAAGTGGAGTGTGCATTCATTACCTGGCATCCACCCTGAAGGACCTTTATGGGAAGTTAATTAAATTCCTCTCAACAGAACATTGCAGCTGTTACTCACAGACAACACTGCAAGGCAGACTGTAGGTTTCTATCAACATTTCCATGCTCAACGTGACTCACCTGGTGAACCTGTGGAGCAGAAATATTGTTCTTTTGCTTTCGATAGTTATATCCCGACTGAGCTTCACGAGCCGTTCGTATTTGTCATGCCTGGTGTCAAGCTCCAGCTGGAATGCTACGGAGTCAATTGTTACAGCAAAAGCTCAATTATCACATGAACACAGTGCAGGGGAAGAGCAAAGCAACTCCTTACAGACCCCAGCCCCACCAGCCTTGTCCCTGGGCGCCTTTCCCCCAGGCGCGCTGCCCCTGCGTAGGGCGTGGGTGCAGAGGCCACTGCTGCCTGTTACCTGCCAGAGCTGCAAAATTCATCATTAATACTACCTTGTTTAATAAGTCAGGTTTAAGTAGACATCAGTCCTGATGATGCCTTAAAGCAGCCTAAACAATTTCTAAGGTAAAATACTTGGTTTCACTAATAAAATCTATTCCACAATACTGCTGTTCAGGAAATGGACTGAAAATTGTACCCAAACTCAGCAAGATAATAAATAAAAAAAACCCTACAACCATTTGTTAATAAGATTCACCAGTGCCTAAACCAATTAAATGAAAAGCATCTGGCTAAGGCACATATACTGTTCAAAATGCACCAGTTAGCTCTAAGAAATGTTGCATTTCGCATTCCAGCTAGACTTGGCCAAAAGTTGAGTATTTTAATATCCCTAAGAATTAGAAGTACTAAAGAAAAGTGAGGTCAATTATTTAAAATAAGATTTCTGACTTGCTGATGTTAATTCTCTCTAACTACAATGAATACAGAGAAGAGAGGAAGTGTATCTGATTATGACAGTCAAACATTATGAATGTTTCACAAATACCATTAACACTTTATAGACCATTATTCTAGTAAATAAATCACTAATAGAAGCTTAGAAGAAATCTAACAAATTTCCTATATAAATGTCTGAGGTGTCAAAGCCTCTCTGCAAGAAGATGCAGAAAATAAACTAAGAGGTTACATTTTTAAAGAGTCTGACAAGTGAATAATCTTTAAAAAAGCATAGCAGTTCACTGGCAAGCAAGGTTTAGATGACGCTAGAAAAATAGTTCTGTATTTCTCATTGCCTTGGTAAAAACTTCGTTCCTCTCATTTTGTTCTGTTCTCCCCAGTCTTATTCTGAAACTCTAAGATAAAGTCACAAATACTCCTACTGATCTTTTCATTCTTACGCATGTCTGTTTGGTGTGTCTCTTCCAAACTCTGAGAGTCAATTCCACCCCTGAATTATCATCAAGAAATTTTCCCTCAGATCATATGACAGGAACTTGAGGAAGGGTGATTTCCCTTCATAGGATGCCACATAGGACATTTCCAAGGACCATTTACAAATGCCATCTACTGGGAAATCCACTATTCTGAACATCTGCAGTATTAGCAACACCCCCAATCTTTTCTGGATAGTTGTGGCTTTTAGACTTCTATCTTAGGTTTTAAACCTGTTAGGGTCTACTGTGAAGAGCTTTTTATTCTAAAGTAAACCACACAAACAAAATAATCTTTAGCCTAACAGGATGCAAGAAAAGCTACTGTAATTTGCTATTGCCTAAAATTGCAAAGGATTAATACTTGAGGGGTTCTCCAAGCTAACATATCAAAACCACAGTCATTTCCCACACACATTCCACTGTAATGTCTAATTTAGCACTGAAAGTAAAGACTCAGACTCCAACGATAATTTTGGTGGTGCAAAATCAGACTGTTAAAAATGACACTTACTAAACCTTAACCTTACAAATCAAGGTAGCACCCACTCTCTGTATCACTGAGCTGTCATATTTAACACATATTTCCAAGAAAAGCTGTAACTCCTTGGGTTTTGACTCATTAGACCATTCTGTGATTCTCTGATTATTATAGAAGACAATTTCTCATTAATTTTTTAGAAAACTTTGGTGCAAATAGATCGATTCAAGCAGATCTTTTTTTCAGAGATTAAAAAGAGCAAAATGTGTATAACCATTTAAGGCCACACATTAATGGAGCAACCCTGGTTGTGTGTACTGACCAGGAATGAGAGGCTGAAGAGCCGTGCTGCAGAAAGGGACCTGGGGGTCCTATTCAATGGCAAGTTGAACATGAGCCAGCAGTGCCCTGCCAGCCAGGAGACCCAACCCTGTCCTGAGGGGCATCAGGCACAGCATCACCAGCCGGGCAAGGGAGGGGATTGTCCTGCCCTGCTCTGCACTGGGGCAGTTTCACTTCAAATATTACCTGCGGGTTTTTGGGCAAAACAATATAAAAAAGATCATAAGATCTTAGAGAGCATCCAAAAGAAGGCAATGAACATGGTGAAGAGTCTGGGGGGGAAGCCGTACGAACAACAGCTGAGGTCACTCAATTTGTTCATTCTGGAGGAGAGGAGACAGAGGGCAGACTTTCAACATCCTCATGAGGGAAAGAAAGCAGAGGGGCAGGTACTGGTCTCTTCACTCTGGTGACAGTGACAGGACTCGAAGGAACAGCCTGAAGTTGTGTCAGGGGAGGTTTAGGTTAGGTATCAGGAAAGGTTCTTCACCCAGAGGGTGGCTGGGCACTGGAACAGGCTCCCGAGAGAAGTGGTCACAGCAACAATCCTGTTTTGAGTTCAAGAAGCAGCTGGACAATATTCTCAGGCACATGGTGTGATTCTTGGGATGTCCTGCACAGAGCCAGGAGTTGGACTTGATCATCCTGATGGATTGGCTCCAACTTAGCATATTCCATTATTCTAAGATTAAGTTTTATAGATTCAGACAACATACACAGAAATAGTGCACAACTCTGGTCCACCCTACACAATTTGGTCAATCATAAACTGTTTGGAGCACACCTTTTCTTAATGCTTGTGCCTGACATGGAGACAAAGACTACCAGTGTCTCAATCTGGGGCGGTGCACTTAGTGCACTTTGTATTGCACTAAGCACTTTTGCAATAAATACAAAGAGTGGATCTTTGAAAAACTTAAAAGAAACCACGTCCCTTAAATTCTTTCTGAAATTAACCAAACACAGATGACTGGATCTCATGAAAAGGGAGGGAAACCAGCTGTTTTGAAGTGGAAGTAATGACAACTTTATGACAAACTGATATTAATGAGTGAAAAATTAAAATTGAAAGTACAGTTGCACTACTTAATTCAAGAGCAAGTGTGTATACGATATTCAATATGAATGATAGAGTGGTTTGGTTGGAAGGAGCCTTAAAGATCACCTAGTTCCAACCCCTCCTCCCATGGGCAAGGACACTTTCCACCAGACCAGGTTGCTCAATACCCCCTCCAACCTGGCCTTGAACACTGCCAGGGATGAGGCATCCACAGCTTCTCTATGCAAAGTTCAGGGGTCATGGTTAATCATCTGCCAAGCTGATTTACACAGAAAAATATAAACACTCATTTTAAAAAAAGCCAGGAAGTTACATGACATTGAAGTAACCATCTAAAGCAGCCAGACAGTTTATACTTCACCCTTCTTAGCTTCATAAAAAATACATAGCATGGGGAAAATTTTACAACAAGAATCAATCTGTTCCCCGTATCAAATCTCCTTCCTTCTTCATTCAACGCTTCTCATTTCTGAAGGTCAACTTCGCTTTGTTACGGGTTGTCTCATGAGGAATTTAAATTTACTGGAGTTTAAATCTGGTTTGGTGAAAAATCTCATAAAAACAATTTGGCTAAAGGGAAGTTTACACCCACCTATTTAAAGAATCTCAAATACATGTTAATATTTAAAAAGCATTCAAACTGAAATAAGTGTCTACATACAGGTCTATATTCATTAGTTGAAGTCTTTTTTTGAAAAAGTTCAGGTATAAACAAATACCAACTCTTAAAACAATGCATCCAGATTTACATTAAAGTAGCTTAGTCATCTGCGCACCACAGCCAAGGTCAGAACCTCCTCAGTTTCCCAAAGGTCACCATCTCCTCCTCCTGCCCCTGTGGCTCAGATTTTGTATTACACCTTTGCAGATCCTACAGCCTCCTGCCACCAAAGGGCCTGGTCACCTTTTGCCTGGCTGAACACTTGTGCAGTGTGCTCAGCATCAGGTTCAGCACAAGTGAGGAGGGCAGGGGGAACAGCAGGTGGGATGGAAACAGAACAAGTCATGAATCAGGTGCAGCCAGGCAAAATTCCACTCCCAGGACTTCACTGCACAAAATGCAGAACACTAAGCTCTAAAGATATGGAGTATGAGTCCAATTAGTTTCAGGTTTCTCCCCCAGAGAGAGCTGGTTTATTCCGCTCATAATTTCCTAGCAACTTCTACACCACGTTTTTATAATCTGGTTTTCCAAATGCTTACTTACATTTAAACGACTTCATCAAAGCTGAGGGTGGATTAACATTCTCTTTTTCCTCTCTTCTTTGACCATGTGGAAAATTGTCATGCTTTCGTTTTCTGAACCCACCTGATCCTATTAAATAGAAGAGACACACACAAAAAAAATATTTAAAAATATAGTTTTGCCAGAGCATAAGGAGCACCAGAATGCTGTCTTCAGAGCATTCCTGACAGCAGTCATATTCTACAGGACAGAATAAGGTAACTGGATGAGCCTTATTATCAACTGATGCCAGCTTCACATTATCATGTTACTTTTTCTACCACATTGCTAGTGAAAATTAGGAAAAAAAAATCCATTTCAATGGATGAGTGTAACAGGATCCTAAGTCTTTTTTTTGGTAACGTCTTCAGGTCTTCACAGCCTTTTATGTTTTCTTGCTGTAAGCGAATGGTTGTATGGAAATCCTTGTGTGAACAAGGACCTACAGGATTAGACCTTTTTTTTTCCTTTTTTTTTTTTTAACTATTTTAAATATTCAGCTTGAAATTAGTCAATAAGCCTGCAAGTTTTTATAACTGTGATTTATGTCACGGGTCTTCAGTAACCAGAAAAAGAAGCAAGGCATAATTTAAGCAGACCACCCCTATTCAGATATGTAGGTTTAGCTCCTGCAGCATAGCTTCTTAGGTCCTTACACTCTGCCCATTAACCAGTTTCTTCTCTGAATGTAGCTGCTCACTTCAACTCTTCCTTAACCCTCCTTTTCAGACCCACACCCAGAACTCATCTCTTCTGGACTATGTTTTACTCCTGATTTACATCTTGTATTGTTTCTTCCTTTTATCCTTCCTTCACCTAGGACTGACTCATTGTGTCACCCATGCGTCCTCCCTCTCTCTCCCTCCTTTTGGCGACAGCTGGACACTCTGTTCCTTACAGAGCCCAAAATTTGGCAAACTTGAATACAGGCATACCTTTTGAAAACAGGGAGTTCTCTCAATTTCCTTAAAAGAAGAACCAAGGGAAGCTACTTAAGTTACAGATGAACACTGGATTTTAAAATGTTTCTGCTTAATTGTTTATTATCCCAAACCAAAACCAGAAGTGGGTGTAGCTACTTTCTTAAAGAGGAAACTGAAAATAAGATTTTCCTTCTTTTCTGTTGGACATGAGTTCAGGGTTTTGTTTTTCCTACAGCAGTTGAAAACATTAAATGCATCCCTTGAAAGAGTGCTGAAGAGAGGTCTGTCTGATTCTCGGTGATGCCAAGCAATAGGACAAGAGGCAACAGGCACAAGCTAATGCACAGTTAGTTCCATTCTTCCTGAATACGAGGGAGAATTTCTTTACTGTGTGGCTGACCAAGCACTGGAACACACTGTCCTAAGAGGTGATGGAGTCTCCCTCAGTGGAGACGCTCAAGAACCATCTGGACACAATCCTGTGCCATGTGCTGTAGGATGACCCTGCCTGAGCAGGGAGCTTGGAACAGATGACCGACCCCCTGTGATCCCTTCCACCCTGACCCTTCTGTGACTCTGATTCTGTGACTGCCAGGGCTAAGCCAACACACAGGCGGCAGAGCAAGCTGTGAAAAATATGTAATATCACATATATATTATGCTACATACATATTATAATATATATATATATATGAATACACACACTATACTCAATAGTTAGCACAAGTGCTTTACAGGCCTAACCCACTCAGGTTCCCTCTGTGGCATCTGCTTTTCCACCCCCAGGGATGCAGATCTCTACAGCCACGTTCTCTGGT
>VZRQ01006258.1:1363180-1394366 GCA_013397975.1 Machaerirhynchus nigripectus
AGCGCCATGGCGGGTGCCTGACGGCGAGACGCCACACATGCGGAGGGAGCCCGGCCCGCCGCCCGCGGCGAGGGAGGCGCGGTCCGGAGCAGTGGCGGCGCGTAGGATGATTCGGACGTTGCTGCCCGCAAAATAGGGGCAGCGCCGAGGCCGGGCCGTGCCACCGAGAAGGCGACTCCCTGGGCAGCTAGTATGTGACCCCGTCGTGGGGCCTCAGCGCCCGCGGCACGACGGGACATGTAGTGCCGCGTGGAGCGGCCGCGCGGTCAGCGTGGGGACGGGGAGCTTTGGGGTGGCTCCCCGCTGGTGGCCGGCGTGTCCCGCCACCGGGGCAGCGCTGGTCCTCGGCTTGGACCCGCCTAAACCTAGCGACATTCCTCAGCCCAGACCCGCAAAAAGCGGCTGTCACGTCGCCTTCCCTTCACCCCTCGCCTGCCTCCTTACTGCCCCATTCTTCCCTGGCATATCAGGACTACAGTGCTTTCATAGAATCACAGAATCAGTTGGGTTGGAAAAGACCTCTGAGATTATCGAGCCAACCTATGGCTAAACACCACCATGTCAACCAGACCATGGCACTGAGTGCCACGTCCAGCCTTTCCTTCAACACCTCCAGGGATGGTGACTCCACCAGCTCCCTGGGCAGCCCATTCCAATGTCTAATCACCCTTTCTGTGAAGAAATTCCTCTTCATGTCCAACCTAAACCTTCCCTGGCACAGGTTAAGACTGTGTCCTCTGCTTACTGCCTGTCTTCTCCTGCCTCCTTAGTGCCCTTTTCCTCCCTGGCATGTCAGGACCAAGGTGCTTTCCTTCCAGGCAAGGTGAACGGGAGCACACCCCCAGCGCAGCGCCAAGTGCCGCGTTACTCCCCTTAGTGCCCATCCACGTGGTGTGCCAGGGGAAGGAGGCCAGGGAGGATGCAAACTGACACTGAGACAGGGTCTGGAAACTGGAGACACTACCTGTACACCGAAAAGATCTGATAGTCAAGCCACATGATAGCAGGAAAAGAAATGTGAGAAGCAACAGATGTAGCTGCTGGTACAGGGGAGGCAAATTCCCAGACCCGGGTTATTTGCATCCTATGTTTTGTCAGGCCTGGTAAAAATTATGTTTCCTCTGCTGGGGACTTAGTGTGAGTGTTCTTAGGAGACACTGCAGGATTGAGCACGAAGGAGATGGAGGCACACTGTAAATATTTCCCAGCACAGAGAGCACTTGATGATACTTCAGTTCTTATGATGATGAGCTACAAAAAGTCTGCTTGGGCCGCTAGATTCATACTTCCCTACACATGCATGCTGATGCATTCCTCCAGCGTGTTAAAAATAGGGATGGGTCTTGCAAATCCCCAAACCAAAAGGTTTGCAAATCATCAGTCTTGCTGCTGTGCTGCTAGATCTCATTTCTTGTCACAGCTGTTGCCTGTTTTAGTAGCTGGATTCCCAAGGAAACAAAGCTCATATGAGCACAAAGGCGGAGTGCTTGCAGCCTTTGTGTGTGGGTGTGCGTGTGTGCCTGTCCTTCCTCCCCACCCTTAATAATTTTTTAATCTGTTGGTCAACTGGTCAATCTGATTTGACAGAGGGAAGGAGCCTCCAGGAGTGATTATAAACATCCTGAGTAGGGAAAATTTTTGGGTGGAACTTGCACCTTACTAGAAACCAGATAAGCCCAGCTGTGAAATGCAAATGCTTCAGAGTCCTAAGTTAGCAGAGCCCAGCCTTTGGGAGTTCTGGAAGAGCAGGGATACTAGCCCAGTATCAAGCCTCTGTGTGTGAAAAATAAACAAATACAGCTTTTGGCAAACTTGAATATCAGGTGAATCCATCAACAGATTCAGGAGGACAGTAAATCACCTCAGATAGCAGAGGAGTAAAACTTTGATAGTGAGCTTTAAAGTCTCCAGGCAGCCAAACAGGAGTTGCTGGAACTTGGTATTTTCAAATATTGAGAACACATGACTGTCATGCAGGATTCAAAATTATTCAGAAGTGTAACAAAACCTCTCTCCAATTTCCTAATCTGAGAAAACAGATTTCAATCACACTTGAAAAACAGAGGACAAAGAGGATCCCGGCAGAACTTCCTCGGGCCTGATCTGCATATTGAGTTGTGCAACAGCTTGATTGCTTCCCTACCAGCCGGAGATTTCTGCTTTCTATGGGGTAAGATCAGGACATGAAATGATTTGTGTCAGTGTTATCACTGCACACATTCAGGCACAGCCTTTTGTTTTAGAAGATGTACAAAACTGCTTTTGGAAGCACATACCTTCTTTTTTTTTTTTTTTTTAACTGTGCTATTTCCCTGTTCTTGGCAGCTCTTTGGACAAAAAGCAGAGTTGTTTTGGTTATATTGATGTTGCAGGAGAGTGGAAAGAGTTCTTGCATTTGAATGCTTCCCAGCAGTGGAGAGTTCTCAGCCAAAGTGTAGGGAGTGAAGGTCAGGTCTTCAGCTGATTCTGTTGGATTCAGTGACACTTTACACGTGCAGTGAGATACTCAACTTGTTTGACATCCTTGGCATGTTGTTGTGAATAAGAACTGGTTGGAGTTTTTTTCTGAAACAATCCACTTAAATGGGGCAGTATCAAACCATTTTGGTAACAGGTAGTTGCAGTATTTTTCCCTTTCTTCTAGCTGGTATTTAAACCTTTTCCCTTCCCCTTACAGTTATGGGTTCTTTATGCCTGAAGAGAATTGCAGCTGCACCTCCACAAGTGTGAAGGTGGAATATTTTGAAGGAGGAATTGGTAGGAGAAAGGAGGTGTGAGGATTTAGGGTAGGGCAAAACCCCCAAAATAAGCTAACAACAAACCAACAAGGTTTTCTCAGAGACTTAAGGTCACACTAGGATGTTTCATATGGGTTGCATAAAACTGTGCTCCAGATCCTAAGACAAGGTTGGTAACAGCTTTCACACAGGAAAAAAGTGTTTTTCAAGACTCAGGGCTGTGAGGACAGCACACAAGTACATAGACCAGTCAGGATCTGTGCCTTTCTGAGTGGGGAAACCAAATGAAAACAACCACTGTAGGGGGTTGGAACTTCTCCATTAATTTTATCCCAGAAGTCTGCTGCTTTGAGCAATGACCTGCTTCAGTAACACTATGAGTAGGAGTGATATTTCAGTATCGCTCCTACACAATGTTCCTCAGTGAGGCTTCTGGTCCTCTGCAGTACGATCAGCAGAGACCACCTTGAATTGGCACTCACGGGAGCAGGGAAGGAATCCTTCGTTTCCTGTAAAAGCCCAAGTCTTACACTGATTCTGCTGAGCTCTGTGAAGGGCAGACAGAGGAGTGTGGTGGGTCCAACTCAAGAACCGCACTAGTGAGGCTGCTTCAACACCTACAGCTTTAAGTAATGGAGCTGCACAGAGGTAGGACCCAGGTGATTTGTCAGACACATGAAATCACCATATCTTTCTGCCCTCAACTGTTTCGATGTAGCTCTGTGGAAACTGTTTAAGATCCCTGGGATCCCTGGCAGAGCTCACGGTGTAGCTCTTCATGTCCCTGTACGCCTTGTATAGCTTTAGAGACAAATGCTATCTTTGTGGTGCCCTCCCATGTTTAAATAACTGGTCTGGGAATGTCTCCTAAAGTTTCTGCTAAAGCAGAACTATGGATAGTGAGAGCAGGAATTATCCCCGCATATCCTTTTGGGTTTCATTTTATCTCATGACATGGCATAGTACTCTTAGCAAGGTTGTGAGGTTGCCTTGGAGATGGAGGGCTTAGCCACTGGGTGAGCTGTCACACCAAAACGTTCCCATTAGCCAGGGTAACTGTGAATGCTTTCCACAAACAATTGAGTGAAGTGAAGTGACAAAAAGCTTATGAAACGGTCACAGGGGAATTGCATAAACTGGGGTCAGATGTTCAATTTGAGACTGTTCCATGACCGAGGAGTTTCGCAGCTGGGTGACAAAAGGAAGCGGGAGGTCAGCTGGTCTTTAGTTGTTATAACAACAACCTGTTATGTTTCTCAGGCAACAGAGATGCCCACAGCAGTGGCAGGATGGATCAGGAGGATGATTTCCTCATTTCCTGGAATAAGGTTTGAAAGCTGTGAATATTTTTCTGCTGGTAGAATTTGAGATTTCAGTCTCTGTAAGTGGCAGGACCCAAGTGTTAATACACCATAATGCAGCCTTTGAGTGGATCAGCAGGAAGACTTTAGGAATGCACCATCGATTTAGCTGACTTGTAAACGAGTGAGTGGAAAAAAGGACAGAGAAAACCCACAGATTTGCTGCAACATCCATCTGGGAAAAAAAAAGAGAGACCAAACTATGCATCGCCTTTATTCCTAATGTTTAGTTTATATCTTCCAAGGGAAAACTGGCAAATGACCGGCTATGAATAATGTACCCATGGGGAAAGTTTGTTTCTAAACATGAACAGTTAGCGCCTGGCTTATGTCTGGGTGGGTGTGCTGGCTATTTCATAAAGATTTCATTCTAGTGAGGCAACCACATAAAAGAATTTCTTTGGCGGAATTCAAGGTGAGAATATCTTTATTTTGCATCAACACCAACACCCTTAATGCAGTAGAAGTGAAATGCAGAAATTAACCTTTCTCCTTCATCTCTCCCATGCCCTGCACTGTGTCTGAGCCCCTTGCAAAGTCTAACTGAAATTATATGATCCTTTGTATTTCCAGCTGCTCCAGATTGGCTTGGTCAGTTAAATGCTGGGCTTTTCTGCCACAGCATGCAGACAGGACAGAGAAAAGGTATGGGCTAAAGTTGTAGTGTGTTGTAGTTTTGGAAAAGATGCTGGTAGAGTAAGAGCTGCAAACAAAGAAAACCTAAAACATTTTCTTCAGCTTTTGGAGTCAGGAAAGTGAGGGAACCTGAAGGTGTGGCTCTCATCAGAAAAGCTAAATCCAGTTGCATAACAGCAGAATTTGCTTGGAGTTTCTTTGTTTGTTGTTTTTTTTGCACGCATGCCTAGGTCTCTCATCTGAACCATATGAACCTTAAGGAATCTCAGACGCTTTTCAGTTCCTACAGCCCTCAGGACCCCCTGTGCCCCTGCACTGCAGTGCCAAATACATATTCTCCCTGTGCCCCTGCACTGCAGTGCCAAATACATATTCTCCTTCACCCTCTTGGTCCTCCCCAGTGCTGCAGTTTGGAAGTAATGGCTCTTGGCAAAGGAGCTGACCTGATTCATCTGAACTTAACTCTCTACGAGAAGGAATCTGAGAATGGCCTTTGTGTCTACATTTGAGAGAGGCAATATATTATACTATATTATATTATATATATTCATGCCTATGTAAATCAGGAATAATTCTCTTTAAATTGGGTGCCACTGAGATGACTATCAAGTCTTGAGAATTCCCAATGTACAGAATATTTTATGCTGCGGTATAGGTAGGGCCAAAAAAAAACACAGCAAGGCTTAGGTAGTTAGAGAAATGCTTTCCTAACAATTCCCACCAAAAAGTTCTGTTAAAAAAGCAGTTAAGGTTGCCCCAGGGCAAAACACACCCACACAAGAAATGACAGGTTAGGGGAACCTTCCCTGCATAAGCTCTGCTGCACACCTCATGTTAACCACTCCCAGTGACAGACTCCAAACCCCAACAAGAAGCTCCCCTTGTTCTGCAGGATAAAGAAACAAACTAAACACCTCCTACATGCTTCAGTGCAAAACCCTCTGGCTTTTGTAACACTAACATTAGCGGCTGGTGCATGTGGAGAGTCAATGGTGATTACAGGGGGAAAATGGAGATTAAGTGCCCCCTGAGCATAGGCTCTGTTGGTACTGCTGGTCTCAGAGACCTTCTGTGACTTCATCAGACTCTGTTTTGTCTGTGGTTGGCCACTCCACTTAGTAGACCCTTTCCGCAATGCAGAGCTGAAAAGCCATCTGTTGCTTTTTATTAGACTGGAGAATGAGCTATTCGATATACTTACACCAGAATAAATCTTTTTCCCTTGCTGCAAAAATAGCTACATCTGTACCAGGTATTTGTATGCGGCTTCTTCTAAGTGATTTATTCCCAGCTGGGCCAGAAAAATTTTATACGAAAGGTGTTTTGTCACCCAACACTGTGGGGTGGAATGATGATGACACAAAGTTGTAATTACCATTAAAGCTTTATTTTTTTAAACAGAATTTTGTGATTGGCATAGCATACAATTCTGTGACCAGACTAGAACAGGATTTTTATAATCAGAATCAGCATATCACAATTTTCTAAGTAGCTTAGCACAAAATTTGTATCACAGGTTGGCTTACAGTTCCTAACTACATGGATGTTCTGCAGAATGGGTCAAATCTTAATACTTGGCTTGCAGTATCAATATAATAACCATAATATAGAATGAAAACATGTGGAAAAATATGAATCACTCACTCAGAAACTGGGGGAAGCAGATGATGGTGGAGGTATCCCTCACCACTGGGATATCATGGGTTTTGCTGTCCAGCAGCAACTGTGGTCCAAGACCCAGTTTGGTCTCATAACTGCTTGATTTTACAGTCAGTGCTCTGTGTTCTGCCACACTTCCCTGGTTTGTGATGGTGTCATCACAACCTGGGTGCTTGGGGCCTTCAACGCTGGTAAGGAAGGGAGAAGTCAGCCCAGTGCCCAGGAATCTTGAGGCTGATAGGGAAGGGGGAGAAGAATTCTGTCTGGTGCATGGGACCTTCCAGACCTGATGAGGAAGGGAAAGGAGACTGATACGTGACCAGTTTGGTCATAGAGAATGGCCATTTGCCTTTTGAATTGGCATTAGTTAAGCTAACCGTATTATGAGGGGTCCAGAAGAGGGGGTGCCAGTTACAGACTTGTACTGAGGAAGCCTTTGCTTCAAAGTGTGTTGGTGGTCTTCCATCTACTTTTCTACATAGCTTTATACCTTCCCACGCCTAGTGGCTACTTTCATCCAAGTTTCTTCTGCTCGAGTGGGTCACAGTGATGAGTACTGGCAGGTTTCACCTGGTTGTTTAAATGCTAACATAGAGTTAATTCTGCCTTTTTAAAGCCAGGTGCTCTGGAACAATGTTTTGGCATCACACTAATAGGCTTTACCTGCTGCCTCTGTGCCACAGGGAGCTTATGAGTCTTCTCATACTCTGCAGAAAGGTAAATCTGTGTTGGTCCAGGCACAGAAACCAGAATTTTTATGCTTGGTCTCAGGGGAGGGTTTTGACACAGCTGCATCAAAACAAAGACACAAAGCTGCCTCAAACCAAAGAATTAAAGATGAGTACAGGAAGTACAGTTGTGTTACAGACCTTCATCCCTTCAAAATGAGCTGGAGAAGAGGTAGTAGTCTAACAACGTCATTTTGTGTCATGGGTGATGACCTTGAAGACACTGAGGACTGAAAACCTCCTCACGGAAACTTTCATACATACTCTAATGCTGTGACTTGGTCACAAAGCTATTACTTAAGCAGGCGTCTCCAAAATTCAGGTCCTGCTCTTCCTGAATGCTGTGCTGTATGATCAGCTCTGACCTGGAAAACTGAAATCATATTAAAACTGTACTCTTTAGAGAGTGAACATTTTACAGTTCTGTTACAGTGTGAAGGCCCCAGAGAGCAAATTAATAAAGGTTTTATATGCGTTTATACCCTCACCTTTAAAAAGTCAGCATGAAGTTTTTATTTTCTGTCCTCCAGGAAAATCTGTCTATTCCAACAAGTCCAAGAGAATCAATACTTGTCTAGAAAATTGTAATAACTGAAACATTAATCCTAATGCCTTTTAAATGCCTGGATTAGTGATTTCTAAGTTTACCACAGGCTATGTGGTAAGTGTAATGAACAAAATAGGGTAAGCTTGGAGCATGGGTCTTTTGAGGATACCTATACATGACATGCATATCTCTACACACTGGTCCAAGAATATGATGTCAAAATGGGTGAAATAATTTCTTTGTTTCCATGACAAGAATACATCCCATATGGAAGTCATCAGTATCAATACTAAGCTTCCCTGTAAGCCCTTTTGAGCCACCCTTATTAAATATACATTACACATACACCTGTACAAGTTGAAGTCTTGGAAGAACATGTCTATTCTCCAGAAATCAAAGTGCTTTCAATACGGATGCCTGCGGGGGGACAGTGATCATAAAGCAGCCAGAGAGCCAAAGGAATGCTGAGATTTCAGAGCCTGCGTGATTACCCACAGCTGTACAAACAGTACAGTGGAGAAAACAGACTGACCTTGGCCATGTTTTGAGAGTGCCTGATAACCAGGTCCTTCAACAAGCCTTGTTTCAACATGAAGAGGAAAGAAGAGACGGTGACCCTGAGGAACAGGAGGAAGCACAATAATGACTAAAGCAGCAACATTGCAAGTCAGCAGCTTGAACATCTTCAGGGGACTGGGCTGGGACAAAACTGGTCAGTGATGACAGACATCTGCTGTATGTACCTTGCAGCATGAGAAGTGGATTAAACCAGATATATGACAGCAATATCTCAAGTACAAGTAGACAGCACACTTCAAAACATGAATTACTGTGCTTTGACCATCGCAGAAATATCCATGGCAGAGAAATTTTAGTCTGTTTGCTTGCAAGAATTTTGAAATAGAATTTAAAAAGCAGAGTGTTTTGGTGTTTTTCCAAATCCACAGGGCCATGGCTATCTTTTTCCAGCTTATTAGTGCCTATATCCTACTGTATAGAGAGAACATTAAGGGGGCCTAGACTAGCAAATAATTGCAATGTTCATCTCAGTGACCTCCCTTTCACCCTTGCAAACAGGTATTTTCTTTGCCGTTTCTTCACATGTCTGGGGAACACACCCTCCAACACTTGCAAAAACAAACACTATCACTGGGCTGGCCATCAGCATCCCCTCTAACTCTTATCTTGGGCTGTGTCCATCTAGGGTTGTTAAGTTACATGCTTAACCTCAAGGAATCTCTCTCCCCTCCCTGTGGTGGACTGAACACAGTGGATCACCTAACCAGTAGAGACGTTTGGCCCATAAATGACAGAGGCTTGATTCAGGATCAAAGCTAAAAACTAAATTCTTCCAGAATATCCCACACCTCAGAGCACGCTGTGGGGATGATCCTCAGAATGGTTGTAGGAAACAGCTTGAGGAGTGAAGGAAACCCTAGCTTTGTTGAGCTGGAAAACTGAGCATTACACAATACTTGTTTTTCTCACCTTTTGAATTCTGCCCTTGCAATGTGCAAATCCTTAGGCATCCCTGTGTTCACTGCCATCCAGCATCTTCGTAAGCAGAAAATAAAAAAACCCCTCAAAACACAACAAGGGCAGTGAGAAGATGGAAGAGGATCAGAAGGTGAAGGTCACTATTCTGTCACCTAGTCATTTGTGGAGGACACCCCTCCTAGCACAGGCAGTATGAAAGTGTTTCCCTGTTAAGGCTTCATCTATAGCTGCTGCCAGCTTGGCAAGGAAAGCAACTCTCTGATGAAAACAAATTCCCGTGTTCCCATGACATTGAGTTGCTCCTGCAACACTGCAGCTGTCAAAAAACTTGAGTGACTCCAAGGAGAAACTGCATTTACCCTGGCTGTTTTGCTCTCCCTTTTCAAACACTGATTTTATATTCTACAGTCAGCCAAGCAACTCTTTACAAATTTTACAACCCATTCTCCCAAGAGCCTGAAGGCACAAAGCATTCACGCAGTGTACAACCTGAGAACTAAAGCATAAAATACATGAAAACACATAAAGCCTGTATGGACAGTCCTGAATAAGGTCAGTGAATCTGCCTACAGCTTCATAAGGAAGTGCTCACCTGACTGATAAGTTAAGAGTTAAAACCAGACCACGTTAAAAGCTGATGAAGGCACAAGTAGGCATAGCATATTATTTAGATCTGCCACACAAAAATCCTGCATCTGATTTATGAGAAATTGTATAGAGCATGTCCTCACCAGATCATCCACCAACTGTGTATCAAGAGCTTTAGAACAAATTTAGAGAATGAATAACTACAAATTGTATGTAATGAGTAGCTGGGAAACAGGATAAGATGCAAGATGGGTCTTTCAAAACTACATCATGCCAAACTAAGCAATTACCCTTCTTAGATGTGATTAACTCAATCCCTCTTTAGGCAGAGGCAACATGGTCTGTCTCAACTACTGGACTTCAGTAAAGCATTTGATTCAGTGCCACAACTTCGGTGATTAAAAGGCAAACTGAAGAAGGTGGAGATTAGTCAGCAAACTGTAAAGCAGTGAGGAACTGCCTTAAGGGAAGAAGACAAGTTGCATTGGAAAGGTGCTGTGCTGGGATGGGGGGGTTCCACAAATACCAGTCTTAGGACTTTCAATATTTTTACTGACAGTTTAGATATTTAAAAAACCCCATGAGTGTTGTGAAACATGACTGATACGTGATGAAATCTGTCAACAGTAGACAGCTGGAGGGTGTTGCTGGTACACAAAAAGTTATGGATATCACAGGCAGAGATCCCTCAGAGATGAAATTATATAAATAGAGTCATATGGTGTCATAAAAATGAGAAAAGCAGTAGAAACTATTCTAATAGCACTGTGGAAAAGACGCTGGAGAAAATTCATCTGGAATATTGTATACCATTCCAGTTAGATCTATTTTCAGAAAGCACTCAAACTGGAACAGGTGCTGTGAAGACATATCCAGGAAAATTACAGGGAATAGAAGGCCTGTTCTATAAGACATTGGAAGAACTTCAGCAAAGCAAAGGATGAGAGAGCTTATGATTTCTCACCATAAACACTGTGGGGGGACAGGAGGGAAAAAGTCAAACAGTTCAACTTGAAGGACAATCTGACTCAAAAATATTTGACTGCAAGCCGGTCATTAACAGACCCAGTCGTGAAGTCAGAGGAAAATTCCTAGTTACCAGAGGCATGACCAAAAGGCTACCCACAGGGGAAGACAGCAGCAAATGTTGCTGCTTTTCGGTATGAGACCTCTTTAGTTTCCAAAGAACTTCTACCACTTCGCTGCCTGCAGCAACCCAGGCCAGTGCTCCAAGGAATCAATTCCCATCTCTGTCCCTGGTCCTGTCCTCACAGCAGGTCCTGGTGGTGTCCCATGAAGGTGTTCCTCAACTATGGTCTTACACAAGCAGGTGTCTCACTCGTTGCACAGACTTGAGAGGCAAATCTTTGAACCTCCGTCTCCCAGCCCACAAGGAAGGTCACTCCCTTTTCCCACAGTGGTGTGCAAAATACAAAATCCTCTTCCATTTCTCCAGCTGCCAGTTTTCCAGAGGTGTTCTTCATTTTGATCTTAGGCAGCAGTTAAACAACTCATTTCTCCAGCCCAGGTGCTCCTACACCACGGCGACAGGAAACGAGCAGGCTCTGAGGCAGGCAGGTTGCCGAGCCCCTGTGCAGTGTTTCTGCCCCTGCCCCAGCACTGCAGCTTGCCCTGCTCTTGGCTGTGGCAGCACAAGTGTCTGTGGGGACCTGCCTGAGCCAGCACCTGCTCTGTCCAAAACACGTGCGCCACTGCAGTTGAAAGGGAGGGGCACACAGGCTCCTGGGGAGAGGAGAAGGAAGGAGAGGCACGCAGCTACTGTTGGTTATCCATGTTATACTACACATCCATAGGGCCTTTCCCCGTAGGGGGAAAGAACTGTGTATTTTGAAAGGTTTAATATTACCTTTTCTGGACCCAACAACTTTAAAACCAGCATGTTGACCATGGCAGACAGTCAGGTGCTAAAGAACAACACAGAAGTGCTCTTTCATATTTTTGGACTGCAACGCCTCATTCTTGGAAGAAGGGGTAGAGGAAAGTGAGGGTCAGGGAATAGACCTGTAAGCTCTATCAATTGTACCAACTCATCTGGAGCACCTTAGACCCCCAAAGCCATTGATTATCTCTTGAGGACTGGCTTTCTATGTGATCATAGCAATGCACACTTTCACCACCACTGCTCTGACATGCAGCTGCACCTGCCCCTCCTTCCCAACCTTGAGGCTGACCACCAGGAAAATGCCCTTTGTCACTTTGTCATTGCTGGCCAAGCCAAGTTTACTAAACCACCCGCCTTTTTTATTCAGCATTGTAGTGGCCTTGCAAGAACTGGAACTTTTCCAAATACTTCTTGGAGCCACCCCCCTCTCTGCTCTTCCTCCTTGCTGACAGTGGCTTTATGCGGCCAGATGAAGGAGTGCCCTGCACCCCAGGAAAGCAAGGTCTGCTGGGAAGGTTAAAGCTGACTTTTCCTTTGCACATTCTGGCACCAAGAAGGTGCACAAAGCTTGTCCCTAGCTGCAGCTCATATGAATGTCAGCTCTACTCAAACCCAGGTGTCCCCTGGGTTTTGAGAAGGGGATCTTGCTGGATTTCACAGAAAGCATTAACAGGGAACACACTGTGAGCAAGCTTGTGGAAGGCAGGGAATATGGGACAGAGCTGTTTTAAATTTCTGTTACCACAGTACAATCTTGGCCTGGGCCCAAGGTTTCTCAAAACTGCCCAATACCTACTCTAATGGTGGTAGCATTCAGAGGTAAACCTGTTCATATGCAGAAGGGACAGACAAATGTCACAATAGTTCAGCAGTCCATCTTTAGAGCAGAGCCCCCGCACATAGACAGAAAAGTTGCTATTTCGCCCACTCCTTTATATGTTGGCCCTGATGTCTCAGTCTGGCTGACCTTTCACTAGTGTGAAACCTCTGAAGGCTATTTTCATCCTAGTGTAAATCAGAAGAGCTTCAGGGCTGGCATCACAGGCGGTTCTTACCTCATGAGGACTGTCCCAGCACAACCTTCCTCCAGAGCACACCTCTGGCCAGGAGATAACAGGATCTGCTGTACGTGCTGATTACTGCTGGCTGTGGCTGTCCCCCACCAGGGGAATCCTGAGCCAATCATTTAGAATTCCCCTTTTCCCTTCCTTAAGAGAGGCCCCTAACAACTACCAGTATCTTCCCTTCAGGCAGTGTTTCTGACACCCTGCTCCCTCACTGCACCCAGTGAGGAGGTGAGCAGTGCAGTTCTGTGTGGTCGTCTGTGGTCGAGAGAGAGAGGGAGGTGCCTGCAGAAAGCAATTTACCCCTCCTAAAATCTTAACCACGTCTCTCTCCAAGGAAGTGCCCAGGACAACTTTGCTCCTGACTTTGATGCTTCATTTAGAGACCTAAAATGAGGTGTGGATAAATCCACACCCTCCTGCTTCTCGAATGATGTTTCACAAGCAGAAGTGTTGTAATTCTCCTGCTTGTTGCTCTCAGCCGCTAATGTTAGGTAGGATGGTAGATAAAGTAAATCCTCCCACGTTCTGGCAGAGCTCCTTCCCCCAAGTGACATAAATGATAATTTTTATCTTGCTTTGCTAGATATTCAACATTGCATAGTGCAAAGAATGCATATTTTCATATTTGGCTGTGATCAATAACACTGTTCCTATCAACTGTAACAACAGCCCACAACACTGAGGGTTTGCATCCTATATGGTGGTTGTCAAAATGGTTGTGTTTTGTAATGAATAGCCTGAGAGTCGTTCTCAGAAAGATTTGCATTGCATGATCAACAGCAACAGTAGTCCAAGCCAAACTGATGAAAGAGACAGTTAATCCCAAAGAGCCAAATCCCTGGAATGTGCCCTGCTCTGGGAGGGCATCACTCAGCTACGTGCATACAGCTGGGTATGTCTGGTGTAGCTGAAGCTGGTAGTTAGCCAGAGGTCTGGGGCTTGGTTGGTGTTGGGGTTTTTTGCCTTTTTTCTTTTTTTTTTTTTTAATTACGAAAAACATCCACAGTTGTTCCACAGGAAAAGAACAAGTAATCTACCCACATGGAATATATGCAGCTGTCCTTGTTTCCTCCTTGCTTACTTTCACCTTCTGCTAGTGTAATTTGAATGACAAGATTTTTCCAAACCTCACATTAGGATAAAGTGTAGTTGTGTGCAACAGATGGAGGGGAATAACCAGCAGACTTTTAACTAATCAGGAATATGTGCAGAGGACAGATACTGAATGCATAAACTTTGCACTGTTTTACAAAAACAGCCAAAGGCAGAGCTGCACAGGTAGAGTCCTACAGCTGTAGGGTGTCTGTGCTTCACTTCCCACTCTCCCGGTCTCCTTGAGGCAGCTGCTGCTGAGCTGTGACAGCTGAGCTGCATGTGAAGCAACTCCTAAACCACTTGAAGTTTCCAACCTGACATATTAAAGCAAACTCCCCTCCCCCAAGCAGGGGAGTGAAAGGAAGCCCAAGGCATGATTCTTCAGGGAGGTAAAACACCCCAAGTGACACATCCCCTGGTGCCTGAGGAGGGCCATTTCCACATATGAATGGCAGTGGTTTGCACCTGCTTTGGCCAGATGCACACGCCTACACCCTGCCCAGTGCAGTGAGACACACTCTGAGTCACAATCAGCGCAAAGTCAGGTCTGAGCTGACCACATGTGAACACCTGCCAGAAGCCAGCCTGTGAAACAGGCTTTCCTCACCATTGATCCTATGAAGCTACACACACTCTGGCAATGAAGCACCATCTCTAAAAAGCATCCCAAACATAAGAGGAAATGCAACGACAGTCAAAGCTAGAACCACGTGAAACTGCATACATAGGCCATATCCCCTACGGCATCTGAGCATCACTTGGCTGCATGCAAAACTGCTGACTGACAAGTGCAAAGGCCTGAATTAAATGGGTTTTAGGGTGAAGTCCAGTCACTGAATATCTGCACTTTCCTAGGCTGCTGCAATATAAAGTGAAATGGGTCAGTGTCAATCATAAGTGAAGGTACAAAAACACGTCAACCCCTTGTGTGGTACTTGGTAGGGCGGACCCAGGGAATGTTGCATTTCCAGGAACCTGGTTGGGTCTGGCTGGTCAAAGCCATTTCTCTTGGCTCCCCAGCTGAACTGGGAAAGTTGACTTTTGCCACTCCAAGGATAAAAGGCCAGGACTGGGACTGGCTCCTACCACTCAAGAGAACGTAGAAATGGTCAAGCTGTTACAAGGAGCTGACAGAAGATCTTGGGAGAGTTGGGTATGCTGTCCTAACACCATCACAAGAGGCAGAAATAAAAGAGGTGGGAGCAGGGCAGTACTTTGTATCCTCCCATTCCAGCTTCCCAAGCTCTGCTCTAAAATACCTAGGAAAGCCACCACTATTCCAGCTGCTTACTTTGCCACCAGTGACAGCCAACTTAAGTGAGCACTCCCCGTGTCTTGCTGCCTCAAGGCCCAGAAACAGCTTCATTTCTCCTGTTTGGAGGGAAGGTAGTGCTTTTATTTCTGTCAGGCTTAGAAAAGCCATAACATAGCAGAGCAGATAGGAGAGCCCAGATAAAGGAGAAGAGCACAGGCTGAGTAGGGGCCAGGTACCCAAGCCACCCATTTGCAGGTAACCTGGCGTGCCCAGCACAAGGCACTTGAGTGCTGGGTGGAAATGAAAACGTGAGTCTGGGAAGTCGTGTAGCTGAGAGGGATTTGCATAGCTGTGCCCTATGTGCTGTAAGCTCCTACTGCTTACATGCTGGGAGGGACAGAGTTCCTCCTGCCTGGTACAGAGCTGCCTCAGCCCTGGGCTGCATGCTGCCCAGTTCGCACCTTGGCCCCATTTGGATTCACACACGCCACACAATGCCTTCACGCAGATATATTTATCAAGCTAAAAAAAGTTCTGGTTAGCTGTTGTGTTGGCTGTGAGGCCAAGCTGCAATATCTAGGAAGGAAAAAGAGGCCACCTGGAGCTGTAAAAATCTCACAAGCCTGCAAAATACGGAGGGCAGCATGCTGGTGGGAGGTTGGATATTTACTGGAGTGGAAGAATTCCAATACAGAAATGATTCATTTTCATTGCACGGTCCCTCCCCCAACCATAAAAAATAATTTTCCTTTTTACATATTTCCTGGAATATGTGATTGTACTAGAAGAGCACTTTATGCGCCTGTTATGAAAGGGAATCCAGTCCAGTGGGACAAAGTCATTCTTGGAATAACTTTCAATGAAATCAAGAGTTACAACTGGACTGACTTTGGTGTAACAAGTCCTCAGGATATTGGTGGCTGCTGCAGTCATGTTTTTGTAGGCAGTCTGGATCTACAAGTTTTCCTAGTATAATAATTGCAGTAAGAACTGTGAGGTTTTGTAACCAAACTCGTTTATGCTGGCAAAATCCCTTCTCTGGATGATAGAGAGCTGACTTATACCACTTAATTTCTTCCAGTTTTTACTTGGGAATTGCTGTTCTATTATGAAATGTCTTCATGCTGTCTGCACAGTAGGTGTGAGTGATTACTTCTGCATTGTTGTAACAGTACCCTTTTCCAGCACAGACAAGCTAAAATGCCTAAACTATTTTATTTGGTATAATGCAAATACTAGAATATGGTTGGGGAAGAAAGAAACTACTACCTTAAAACAAAATAGATTGATGCCCGACAGTAGCCTGGAAGGCAAATTCTGTGTGACAGTAAGAGAACAGAATTCACCAAAATAATCTAGAATATTTACTTCCATTATTTTTTATCAGGGTTGGGATATTTATTTCCTAAGCACTCTGTATAAACATCTGCATGAAACTTATAGCCTATATATGTCTATTTTCATTTCTAGGATCCAAGTTAATCTTGTTTGCAGCATGCAAAGAAATTGAGCAGGATGTAATACCACTTAATGTCATTCCCACCAAGAAGTGCAGTAGCCCTGCAGTACCACTGCCTGGCCAGCCCAAGGGGCAGTGGGACATCCGCAGACTTGCCAATGCCAGTTTGACTGCAGATGGTTTAGGGAACTTCTAGGAAGCAGATGTTCCCTGAAGCATCTCCTGAAAGTGAAAGGGAGCATCATAAAGAGAACAAAGTTGTGGGGGTAAAAATCTAAGTATGGGGAAATATGGGGCATCTCCTTGAAGGTGGGATTTCACCTTGTATTTTGTCCTGGAAAGAATGGAGATAGGCTCGGAAAGTTCTTAAAGCAAAGATAAGCAGGTGTGTTCGATGGTTTAAAATCAGTGACACTCAATCTGTGCTTCTAGAGAGCAACTCTACAATATGGGCACATGTATGGCACACACCTTAGGAAAACTCCAGATCAGTACCATACTGTTCCTTAAAATAAGCCCCAGAGATAACTCACACATCTCAGCAGAGATGGGAAAGCTGATGAAGGACAAAGAGTCTATGTAGGATCTAAAAGGGAGGAAGGGGCTTTGAGGTACCTGAATTTGCAGATTGCTTCTGAGTGGCTCATTGTGTGTTAGATTAATGAAAAACAAGCCCTTTGTCCTAAAGCATCCCCTTGACAGCCTGCTTCTTGAGGCAACTTGGAGCTCACAGCAGTTAGGCTGTGGGTGGGAGGAATTTGCTCTGGGGGTGTCAGGGCTATTCTGGCACCCTGTAGCTGGTTTTCCCCAGGGCTCCTCACTCTCCTGCCCATCACAGGACTAATGCATAACCTTGATGTGACAGAAATGGGGCCTTGGGACACCAGGAAAGGTGGTGCTGGAAACAAACAGCCATTGCCAGTGATTCAATGGCCTGCAGCTCATTTGCAGTGAGGCCCAAGGGGTGTGCTCCTTCCTCCGGCAACCTGGGGCACAGCAAAGTCACTCCACCCATTGTGCACGTGCAAAGAAGCCCATCTGCATGTACAGAGAAATACCATCAGCCACAACATAAATGGGACTTGTATAAATTGGGTTGAATTCCTCTCTTACTGAGGAGGTAAGGAGGTCAGTGAAAAGGAGTGACAAAACAGCAAGCAAAGAAGACAACTTTTGCAGCAGCCCTGTGAATGTGTATGCAGCTGCAGGATCAATGAGTGTGTGTCTCACAACCAGAGAAAGGATGTTGCAGCAATCAAGGTATAAGAGAAGGAGAGTCTGGCACAGTTTGGGCTACTAGGCTGGCTTAAAAAAAGACTGTATCTTGCAGATATTACCCAAAAATAGTCTGCAAGACTAAAAATAGCAGGGATATATCAAGGTCTAAAAACAGATCAAAAATAAAGCCCATAATGATTGTAAGTTATATGAGATGCGGAACTTTGCAGATTATAAAAGACAGTGATGAAAATTAAATTATACTAATTCACACTACCTAGTTTCAATCTCCAATCACCTGAGCCAAAACAAGCAGACAGCTTTATTTACTGTTTTTTCATTTTTTCTGGGATGTACAAGCTGAAGGTGCTGTATGCCAGACCTCCCATGCTTCTCATATACAGACCATGCTTCTTGCTTGCACAGGCCTCTCTGTTCTGCCAGCACCTCGCTTTGGTGGCTACCTCAAAAAGTGCCTGGAGGTCTGAAAAGGGGAGAAGCAAGAAACTGTGTCTGGAGGAACAGACTGTGTGAATCCCACTCTGCAGGTCAGACATCTGCCTCAGGCTTGCAGGGTTTTGCAAAGTATTTCATGTGCCACCTTCTCTTGCCAGTGGGTGAGGATGCCCACAAAATGAGGCTGGTGTCCTGGTCTTGAACAGAGAGCAGCAGATCTGACTATGAACAGGGACTAGCAGCTCACACAGGCAGCTGCCTAGCAAGTCTTGGCACCACCAGGGGTGTAGCCAGCTGCCTGGGGGCATTTTAGACTTTAGTTACAGACCCAAGACCCTTAGTTAAGCATATATCCTGCTAAAATACTCTAATCTTTCATCTGATTTAACCCTCCATCCCTGCTCAGGGGTATTAAGGGTTTAGTTCAGCGTTTGCAACAGGACCCGGATAGATGAAGAGCTTAAGGTGAAAGGACAAGGTAAGCAGAGGGGCTGCAGCAGAGGCTCATCCTTGTCCCATCTGGGGAATGGCACAGAGCCCTGTCATTTTTGCTGTGTGCTGCTGCAAGCACTGGACATGAGCCTGCACCATGCTCAGTCCCATGAGAGACCAGGGCAGCCACGGGAGTGGCAGGCAGCCTGCTGGGGCAGCTGCAGCACCCCCTGGGGCAGCACGGGGAGAGGAAGGGAGGGAACATCTCTACTCAAAGCCCTGCTTGTGCAGTCCTGGCCTGTCTGCAGCCACAGCCTGTAAGCAGCCATATGGACCCAAGCAGGCTGGAGACTCAAGACTTCTTCCAGCTGTTGAAGTGTCAGTCCAGTCCCACCCTGGCTGCTGCCATTCTCCTCCTAGCCACCACTACCCTCCCAGGTTTGTCAGCAAAACAGCTTGTACGTGATTCCCCTAGTCCCCTGGAACCAAAGTAAGTTGTGGTAGCTCAGGCAGCTGAAACACAAGGTCTGCCAGTAGCTAGTTCAATGCTAGTAAATAGGTCAAGGAAAACTGGCAGGAGGTGTGTGTGCCTGAGTGCTGGGTGAGTGGTAATCTTCTCAGCCAACAAACCTGGAGTTTACAGACAGACTTACGCACCTCTGTGCTGATCCACCCCATGCACCCAGGAGCTGACTTTGGCTTGTGTTCAGTGCAAGCTACACCAAGAGGGTGAGTCTGGTCAGAAGAACCCCAGATGTGCCCAACACATTTTCATCCCTACACGCTCCTTGACTGCCTCTTCCCCTCCACTGGCAGCCATGGAGAAGGTTCCACGTAGGTTCCATGTTCCAGCTGAGGTCAAGCAGAGCCACACCACCCTGCATACACTGCCAGGGGCACAGTCCCTCCCTCCTGGAACAACAGGGTGTGAAAGCAGGGGGTGAAATGGGTGTGTGAAAGAGGGAATGTGAAAGCATTGCCTCTGCCTCAGCAGACAAGAGCATGATGCTGCTGAGCTGCCTTCTCACATCAGCAGTTTTCATGCCCCTAGTTGCTTGCAACTAGTGAAAAATGGTTTTGGTGATGCTTTAAATGCCCAGATCTTGACTACTGGGGCCTAGCAATGCTCTCCTCCTACATGTAATACGTGTCCTGTGGTGTAGATGGGTTTGGGGTTGAGCTTATGAGAGCACAGAATTTGCAAGTTCTCACCTCTTCCTTCCTTTCTTCTCAAGCACTCTCAAACCAAGACGCCGCAAACAAACCACTTTCTTGCAAGCGCCTGTACTACCATTTTATGTAACTCAGAACTGCAAAATCACTTTCTCTGGGTACATTAGCAGGCATCAGTGTGAGATTCTCTAACAAGGGATCCAAGGAGACCTGGTGTTGACTTCTCTGTACAAGCAAGGACCTTACTCTCTAAATAAGATGATTATTAAGATGGTGTTTGTGCCCATTCTTGTTTTTGGGGACTCTCCTTTCTCTTCGCCACCATGAGTCATAAAACTCGTTAAGCCAGAGTATGCCTAGCAGAACATTTAATTACACAACAGTTGCAGGGTAGTGATGGAATTTATGTTTAACAGTTGGCTGACAGCAAGATGGCTTTATCTACAAAGCTGTTTAGATGTCAGTATAGCCAGTGCCATCCAGAAGGCTAGGCAAGCCATATCAGGCACCAAACCATTAAGGAGGAAGGTAAAATTTGTGCCAGGAGTAGGCTCAAGACATTAGTGATTTGCATAAACAGTCTGAAAACCTGCCTGTCATCACCATGTCTGGGGCAATGTGTGGAAACATTATCTGGTAAATCAACAGCCTTGCACTGCACAGTGACCTAGATAGGAAATACAATGCAAGAAGGGAGAAGGTGAGACTGTGCACTGTTCTAACACATAGATCAGGTTATTTGCTGCTGCTTTAGTTCTAGCTATGAGTTTAATAGTCAATAAACCACTTGAAAAAAGGTTCTAGCTTCTCCCTTCCTTCTCAGACACTCTCACAGTAACACAGCATGCAGCCAGACCAATTTATGAGCAATGTATTTCAGTACTTAGCAAAATGTTAACAAAATATTCTTAAAACCACTGTACACATCTCAGCTATGTATGCACAACTTCAAGAGTACAGCCTTAGGGTGTCTGAGAAGCTGCTCAGAGGGATTACACCAACATTGGAGTGACTACTTATCTCTTGTGTGTGTGAACAGGCTTGTTTACGTGAAGAAACTCTTTCCGTTGTGGCCTTTGAGATTGCAGTAGGTGATTCAGTTGCAGCAGGCTAGGATATGCGAGGATGATTTTGCTCACTAAATAATAAATATTTAATAATATCATTATAATAATATAGCATTAATAAAAAATAAAGGGAATAAAAAAGCAAAGGGAAATTTTTGGGAGTTAATGCATGACACTGTTAGAAATCCTCCCCCCCATTTGTACATTTTGTCCTGATTACTTAGAAGCCAAGCATGACCAAGTGATTTGTCATCAGTTTTGGTTTTGTGAGGTTTTTCTCCTTGTAATTTACCTTACAATTAGCACATTGTATCATACATTCTAGCCTGTCTAAGGTCTCATCTTAACATTCTACCATAAAACCTCAGCACAGTGAAAGAATAAGTATTGTTCTGGTACAGAAAAGACATCTCCCTCACCTTTAAAGAAATTGTAGCTGGATGACTCTTTCAGGAAGGCAGAGGAATGATAGCCTTGTAGGGCAATGGCTCAGTAGGGCAATGGTTCCTATATTATTATTATTTCCATATTGTTTTTACATCAACAAAATAAAGATTTCTCTTAACTCTGAAGCTCTGCTGGCAGGAAGAAAAACATTTAAAGACTGCATATCAAAGGTCTTCAAGATCAAACAATAACTTATCTATAGAGCAGTGTTCAATATGCAGTTCGTCAGCAGGAAAATAGTTTGCTTTCATTTCTCATTCTTCTGTAGACAGAATATTGTCTCCAAAATTAGCCTTATTCACTCCAAATTACTGAGCTTAGCTAAAATTAAGCTTCTTTTTTATATTTTCAGATTTTTCTCCCCCAAATGTAACCAAACAAGTAATGGAGTATGCCTCTTTAAAATGTGTAGTCTACAAGACTTTTATATTGCCATGAGGCTGAGCTGTCAGAAGTCAGAGTGAAATTTTCCTTTTTCAATTCCATGTTTTATTTCTTTTGAAAATAATACATGAAACTTTACCCAAACACAATTCCCCCCCCATATTTAAACTGCAGCTAAATCCTGGAAAATACACTGTAGCTAAATTTTGGAAGACAATGCTTTTTTATCTGCCATCACAATCAAGGGACCTACATTAATGGAGAGCGTTAGGAGAGATTCTTCTAGCTTCTGTAACAGTCACCTGGTTTTCTTCTATATTTACATATCTTTTAGAAACAAAATTCCAAGTGTTTTGCTCTTGGGACTTAGTCCAGTTATGTTTGTGATTACCCTGTCACATATTATCACACTCATGACAGTCCATCAGAGCAACTGAGTAATTTCTACAGCATTTCTTACAGCATGTATTGCTGTTTTCACTGGTCCCAGGAAACAATTTCTCCATTTGTTGTGGAGAGGGAAAGATCACCTCTTCAGAGTGTTTCTTGACTGATTGAGGCAGGTATCTGTTTTTGTCTTTTGCAGCTGACATTGGCTGCATTTTCCACATTGCTGGAAGTAGTTTCTGCGGAGCATCTAAGGGAATTTCTCCCTGCACATGCATTTTTGGGAAGAGCCTTACATCTTACATTCTCCTCTCAACCTGTCCTCACATCTCATCTCACAATGAAGGAGAACCTGTTCCCCTTCCTGGTCCCACTACACTGCTCCACAACTCTGCTTCCTCTGCCTCCCTCGGAGCTCAGCACTCCCCCACACAACAACATTGCAAAACCTCCTCAGGGATGAAGACCTCCTCTATTTATAGAGCACTGAGGCTAGATGAAAGTTTCCAGAGAGTTTTCTGGAAGAGCTCCCATTTGGCTGCTCTGAAGGCTTACAAAGGGAAACAAGCTTACACCTTGCTTCAGAGCTTTGCCCGGCATCTAATAATCATTAAAACTTTGCAGTACAGTATGTGGTGCACCAGGCATGTGTTTGATGTTATACATTGGCATTTATGAACCTCTGAAAAGTTTTCTTCCTGGCATGCTTGGGGCAGATTCTCTAGCATGAACCCATATTCTCAATTGATTTTTGTCCTAAGTCTGTGATTCAGTGCTATCATAAGATAACAGAGAGGAAAAACTGTTTTTAGCTTTGTGCTGTGTTTTTTTCCTTAAAAGACTGAGGGTGATATTTTTAAATCAAAAACAAGGTTCCATTAACAAATGCAGTGCTGCATGTTGCTCCACAAAGATATGATTCAGCATTTCTTTTACTCATGTCACAAGTTAAATACAGAATATGCTCTAAAATAGTGGAGAAATGGTTGCGGTAGCTAAAATAAGGTAGGAGTCAGGCTGGGTTCATAGGATGGGCATATCCACAAACACAAGTCTGAGTGTGTATATGAGCTAGCCATGTTCAGCCTCCCAAACTGATAAGCTGCTGTTTATTAAAAAAGAAAGAAAAGGGCAGCAAGCCCTTGACAACTTTTGCCCACAGCACATGGCTTTTATTGGAGGATGTGTTTGCATAAAGGGAGGAGTGTTGCCTCCCACACAAATTTCAACACTCATTTGAACAATTTGGTAAATAGGTGAGGACAGAGTCTTCATGCCTATCCCCTCTAGTTAGAAGTCAATCACACAGTGAGGAAGCTCTAATCTGAGAAATCTTTTTTAGGAATCTGCTTTTTAATGAAAACTCCTGAACGTGGTCCCAGCATTACCAACAATCTGAGGGCACACACATACACACACCCCCAAACAAACAAATGAATAAATAATATAACATACCCAAAACAACAACAAAAAAAGAGAGAATAATTCCAGGGAGAAAATATAAGCCTAATGCAACAGGAAAGGAAGAAAAAAAGTGAAATTTGCCTCCTGACAAGATAAGCATAATCATCTTCCATTGCGCTGTGAGTGGATGAAGAAGCAGCAAATTCTTGTTGACCTGTTTTGTGCTTCTGCATAAAAATGAAAGGCCATTTCTTCTAGTACCAATAAATGCCACCTTTTCTCTAGGTCACTAATTAGCTAATTGGGTGAGCAAGGAACAGGTTCAGGTGACTCTAACAGTGACAAACTGATGCAGAATGATAGCAAGACAGACACAACCCAGCATTAATTACAGTTCTGTAGCACGTACTATCACTGTGAACACAAAACAACAATGCTAATAATACAAATTCAGCCGTGTGCTTGCACAAAATCCTTGTAAGCTTAATTTTCCAGGACCTAATATTTTGGTACTGCTTTGTAAAAGGTCTCCAATGTACAATTCCAAGATTATGTTTCAGTGGATTCATGAACAGCATTGTGCCATCTGAATGTCCATTGAAAGAGATAAAATGAATAGTGTCAGTTTAGATCATCCAGGGAGGAGAAAACAATTTTCATAATATGGGAATTTAAATTATTGTATATCCACTACTAGCATTCCTGGTTTAGTAAGTATCTGTCCTTGGTATAAGTTGCTTGGGATGTGCTTTAAAACACGATTAAATACCTTACTCTGGTATTAGTCAATTTGCGCAGAGGGTTGTGCTTGTTAGCATAGGAAGAATAAGAAGACAGAGAACACTATCATAATGAGTGTGCATCAATATCACAAGTTTTAATACCATATTTATTCAGTTCTAAAATATCAAGAACTATTATCATCCATAGCCAGAACCTTTCAACTACTAAAACCTGAAAAGAAAAACAAAGAAACAAACAAAAACTTACAAAATCTGAGTCCCTGGCATGCTGTTCGCACCATCAATAGCCTGAAACACCTCTCCTTGCACCCTTAGATAGCAGTATCAGGTGATGTTAGCCATTATCCTGTCTTGGTACAGCATATCCTGCACTTTGGATCTGCGGATTCCCTCAATACAGCTTCAAAATGAAAAGCTTCTCTTCAGTCAGAGGGAAAGTAGAAATGGGTCAAGTTACATAGTATGAAGCAAATAAGAGTGAAGTTACATGACATGACTGAGTCAGCTTACTATTCTGTCTTGGGTGGTCCTGCTTTTCCCTCCCCAGCTCCTGGCCCTGCTGGCCCACACCCTCTCTTACACCACATCAAACCACTTGGTAAGCTGATCCAATTTATTAATCCAACAGAAAACTACTCTCTTGAACTGACTCACCAAAGGGCTTGACGAGAATGATGCCAAGGAGCATGGCTCTGGAGGGAGCAGAACCACCCCTTCTGGTGGCAGCAACTCAACATCATGTCTTAAATGAACCGCAGCTGAAGAAAGCATTGAAGAAGGGCACAAGAGGAGCACTGAAGGCAAACAGAAGGGCATGGTGTAAAATCCTGTGTCTTTGGGAAGAATGGAAATGCAAGAACAGACATTACAAAGCTCTTGGGATGGGGCAGACACTGAGGGGTGCAATGGCAGGAGAGCAACGGGACATTGCATTGTATTATGCATCAGAGAGGAGCATGGGAACACAGGCACTGTCCTGGCAGAAGGAGGAATGGATAGTGACAGAAGAGACGGTACTGAGTCCACCTTGTTTGCAGTGATTCTTTGGGGTTCCGGCTCACAGTGCTTGTGTGTGTGTGTGTGTGTGTGTGTGTGTGTGTGTGTCTGTCTGTCTGTCTGTAGCCAGCCTTGGCAAAGGTGAGCTCTTCAGGACAGATGTGCTATTTTGATAGTTTTAACAAAACATGAGCTATAATATTTTATCCCCATTGTTCAAGAAAAGAGGGAGGACACCATTGTTCACTAGAAAAACAAAAATGAAGCCTGTCCCCATTCTTCTCAAGAAATTGCCTCATCAAAGAAAGAACAAAAATCAAACCACCAAGTGTTATTGAGGAATACCACCTAGTCAGTCTTATCAGCTCAAAACCTCACTCACTATTATCTTTTCCTTCCTCTCTTAAATTACTGAGACAGGTCTCTCCTTTCATAGCAGCAAATGTTTTATGCTCACTGTTTTCTTGGAATCTCCCCTACTTGTACAACTGCCTCCATAAGAAAAAGAGCTTAGGGATATCAGAAATTGTGCTAGTCATCTGGAGAAAAGGAAAAGAAACTGCATCTTTAACCCAAAGATAAAATGTCTGTTTTTTTAAGAAATGTGTCTTCATAGTTTCAGGAACACTTCTTGAGTTCCTCTCTTGAGCTCTGGGTAACTGTTTCTAGGTAATCAAAAAAGAAAAGTAGAGACTTTGTAACTCATTAAATAACATGATATATTGCAAGGCATGAACTGAGATATTCTCAAGCTTCCCAAATCAAGGGGCAGAGGGCAAGCTGTTCTTGCCTACACCCCAGGGCATCCCTGTTCCCTTTTCCAAATACAAGACCAGGCACTGGCAGAAGTAAGAACTACGTGCCTGGCAGCCGAAAGATGAGGAAAAAGAAAATATGATGTGCAATAAATCAGGTACACACAAAATAATCATGGCAGGTCACATCATCCTAACACTGCACGGCATTGTTTCCACCTTAATGATCTTTCAGCATGTCACCATGCTGAATCATGATGACAGAGAAGCAGGAAGCACATATCAGATGCAGAATGAAAAGGTCTTTCTGTGATTGTGGCTCTATGAAGCGCTGGACTTTCTTTATGTTATAGTCACCTGTTCTCATTCTGGAAGACTTGTCTGCACCAAAATCAAGAAAAGTTTCTGGAGCAGTTCAGATAAATTTGACCTACATACAGATAAAACAGGAATCTCTCTCTTTTTTTGCCCCCAAAACTGCTTATTGTTGTATCAGTGCATGAATTTCGAATGGGTTTAAAAAACATTCTTTGAAAGTAATTTTCTGTTCATAACTGGACTTTAAGCACCCTGAGGGCCTGCTGGCTTGCTTAAGTTAGAGGCCAAAAATGTACATAATTGTCAATCTTTAGCAAGACAGGGAGTTCTTTTCTAACCAGAGCCAGAAATACTCCCTCTGGAGAAATCTCACAAACAATGTGAAAAAAAGGTTTTGAACTTTCCATGGTACAAAGTTTAAAATGAGGACAAAACTGGAATGAGTTGGTCTCAAGCATTTTCTTAACTATGCTGCATTTCCATGGCTTTACAGATACAGACATCTGGAAGCAGAATTTTCAGCTAAAAAGAAAAAAAAACCCATTGTTTTGTACTTCACTAGCATAATTAATTTTCCTTAAACATGAATAAAATTATTACAGTAGACAAAAATTTTAATATATATAAATCTCTCTGGATCAACCCTAACCATATTTTTGGTGTAATAAAAATAGGCTATATTCCCAGATATGAAAATGCATATAATTTCAGACAGACTCAGGGACAGCAAAACCAATTTTAGTTAAACAGCCTGGAGGAACCTCATAATATTAAAGGCAGTATTAAACACAAGTTTACATGGAGTAATTGAGAATACTCCTTATACATTAGTCCAACACTTGTAAACTCAGATTATAATGAAAGGTTTTTTCTTTTAAACATTAGACCATTATGATGTTCAGTGATAACCAACTTATTACTTTAATTTCAGCAAAAACTTTTAGGGAAACTCTACAATGGCATCAAGCAGCACTAAGCAGGATGAGAGATGGTATAGGGTACTGCAGGTTATTTTCAGGGCTCTGACCGAAATTCTCTGTTGTTCCAAGTGCCCTTTGCCACTTCATACTGTGGAAAATACCAAGTTCTTGCTATATCAAAGCCTGGATCTCAAAAATTTCTGAGACCCCTTCAGTTACGCTGCCCAAGTGATTTGAGGGGACCCTGTGTTTGGTCATGTGCTCCTCTGTAATGGTCAGCACTAGTCCCGTCAGGCAATAACCCCACACCTTCCACATTACCTCTACTGGGTGACCCTTTCCTTGCTTTGCAGATACAGGGGCCAGGGGAGGTATCTGGGAGATAAATAAACCACGCTAACCCTTTGAGTACCTCAGGAAAAGAGCATGCATTCAACAAAGGAGCACTTGCATAGCCTTGTGGATGTACTTTGTACACTTTGTCCTGATTAGAAAGGAAGTGACTTTAACAGAGAATCCAACTCAGACAAACAGTTCTCTCCTTTCATTTAGAAAAGCTGCAAACCTGTTGCAGCTCACTTGCTAGTATGAAAAGCAAGCTTGAAAAATGGCACTGTTGAGACCAGTGAATAATGGTCTAAGTGGAATAACAGCTGTCAGGCTGAAGAACATGGTGGAGTGGTCTGGGTGGAAGAGAGCAAATGCTACAAGTCCCCAAGTTCTGACTTTTAATTATGACACTGTTGTGGACATGCATCTGTCTCACTAGCGCCTTACACTACCACCCACCTCAAGAGCACATGTAGCTTCCAAGACGCATTCTGACAGCAATGAAAAACTTAGCCTGGAGTCCAAGCATTTTTTTTCCCATTCACAGCAAAACTATCTCAACATGAGATTACTTTTCATTCAAGCTTTATTTCTAAACTGACTTTGTAACCTTCTATAATCTTGTTACTCTGCATTCCCCTTCTCCCCGGGCTTCAAAGATTCTTTTTTGGTAGCTTATATAATCTCAGTGCTGCAGTATGCAAGCTATCTAAAGCATGGTATAAATGCAGCTATTATTACTACTTAATAAAAACAGAAAAGTTATTCATTGACCAACCTTTTCTTTTTTCCCTTTCTAATAAACAGATCCATATCTAAGTAGTGATAAAAACTATGACCTTGCACTGAGTTTATCCCACAACATCCTCATTATGACTGGTATTTAATTTTAAAGGCTTTTCACTGCATTCTCTGCAAAGCAGTATGTCTCATCATTACCTAGTCACTAGTAAAGTTCTTTTCCAACATCCACTAACACAGAGGAAAAATAAGTTATCTCGGGAAGGCCACTTTAGGGAGCAAATGAAGAGTAACCAGCTGAAAAGAAAGAGAAGGAAGTCCCTTCCTCTTCTGTTCTGGCAACCATCATATTGGTCATTTTACTTTGTAAACCATATGTTGCTTTTTTGTTGTGCTTTGTCCTTACACTGTCTTTTAAGGAACAAGCTCTTTGGCAATGAATAGGGTCTTATATGCTTGGAAAACATTTCTAGC
Source organism: Machaerirhynchus nigripectus (assembly GCA_013397975.1). Taxonomy (NCBI): domain Eukaryota; kingdom Metazoa; phylum Chordata; class Aves; order Passeriformes; family Dicruridae; genus Machaerirhynchus; species Machaerirhynchus nigripectus. The sequence goes on from VZRQ01006258.1 coordinate 1,391,959, forward strand.
ATGTTGCAGACACTATTGTAATATAAATACTCATTGTCTTCCTGAGTTTCCTTACCACCACTGCTCCCCAACACAGCTTTGTCACTGTAAAACAACCTTCATTAAGTTGTTTTGTGCCACTGGCGCATTGCTTTAATAAAATAAGGCAAACACTTCATACAGCCAAAGATGGATTTTGTTGAACTTGATATTTCTGTTGACCATGCTGTGAAACAGTATGATGTCAAGAAAATCTGAAGTACCTTAGCACATTAGCAAATGTGAAAACTAAGACCTTTAATTGCATCCCAAAAGACATGTGGAAAAGAGAGGGAAAGAACAAAAGACTTCTGAAGCCAAATTAGCCTGTAAATTAATAACTATCATTAGATTTTAGCCAGGCACCATACTTGTGCCTTGGTCCTTTTCTTAGTTGTTTCATGGTTGGATGATTGAGTTTCAAGTCTGTGACTTTCATCTCCATTATGTTTGCTGAAGGAGTACATAACAAATGCAAAAGATCTTTAACTCTTCAGTTTCTATCTGGCAGAACACCATTGTTTGCATTTCTCAAGTTTTTGAAAATAACAGCCTTGACTTTCTTCTCATTTAGCCCAGTTTAACAATGCTGCAAGTCCAAGGAAATCAGCTGAATTAATCTCATTTTAAAGCAAACTGGAGAAATGCCTAAACCTAGTATTTTTTTATGTACCTCATATACCTATAGTTGAAGGAAAAACTCACATCAAACCTACATTAAAAATCTGTCCACTTAATGCTCTGGACTTAAAACTTGTTTTTAATCCACTTCCTTCTGCCCTTACCACAAAGAAATTACTAATCTGGAACTTAGTGTTTAGTTTCCATCTCTTCCAGGTCATTTGCCACCTTTTTTTTTTTTTTTCTTTGGTTGTTGTTGGTTTTAATTCACCCTTGGAGCTCACTGGTCATATTCACCTTGAAATTTTATCCACTGGGCTTTCATGACCTTGTCCCCTCAGTACTCCTTATGCCTTTCTAATAATTCACCCTGGTTTTCCTTCTCATTTTTCATGTATGTACCACAGGCACTTGTAGCCTTGGAATATTTTGTTTCTCCTACATCCTTCATATAGCACACTCAGAGCCTAACATTCCTCCAAGTCCTATTACTACGCCAATCAATCTTAAATCCAGTTTCACAGGAGAGATGATAGGAACTAAACCATTTTAACTGCATACATAAAGTCATATCACTATAATACAAGTATATTACAGTCTTAAACCTCACAAAAGCCTGTGAGAAGCAAAAGCATTAGTATTACTCTTCTACAGTGGCAGAGAACAAGTCACTTATCCAAACTCACGCAAAATCCTGTGGCAGCCTCTGGGTTACCAACCAGAGGATTCACCTTTCTACCTCAAGATCTGTATATTGGCTCATGTATTTTACACTTCTTGGGCTTTCGAATGGATTTGGTTAACTTACAGGCAGAGCAGACCAACGGTATGCATTGTGTCTCACCAGCCCAGCCCATGTAACGGAGACTTGCTGTCTGTTCACCAAATGGTTCTCTGAAAAGGTGGGCAGGAGAACACCGAGCCCAGGAGGAATCCTTGCTCTGCCTCACCACATGGCTCTGAAGAACTGACCACTGTGTTGGGCAGTACTGGAGGAAACAGCAGAATACACTCCACTTTCCTAAACTATACCACAAGCAAGCAAAGCCATGGTTAATTGGACCAGTCGAAGCTTAAACATCACCTCAGAGGAGTCCAGGTCCCCATGTTGCTTCTGACAACTGACGTGACTGAGCAGAGACCTTTGTCCCTCCACCAGCACTGCTCTGCAAAACGAGCTTCCTTTTTCCTGTCAGGGACTTTGCCATGTTCATCACAGCACAGGCCACAACTCCTGGCCTCTCCTTGTTTTGGCAGCTACATCAACTGGCTCCTTCTTCCTGCTTTTTGCTTTTTCTTTTTTTAAGCAGCCTAGCTCTGGCCTTCATTACCACCGAGTTAGGCGGGACACAAGCCACGTGTTATTTATGAAGGAGACAGCACATGTCTCTCCCGCTCTACCAACTATCCGGCAGGAATATTTTGGGGCCTACTGGAGTGACAAAACCTGGACCTCCACTGTGGCCGGGTGCCGACGCCACTCTGCCTGTCGTTCAAGCCACAGTGCCGAGCTTCCATGTCATCCACCGCTCCTCGGTGCCGCCTCACCTGCGGCAGGCCCACACCCCGGAGGGGCAGCGGGGCAGCTCGCTACTGAGGTCACGGGCACCCACGGATTAGCGACCTGCCCAGCGACGACGGGGCGTCCCCGGCAGCCCAGACCGGTGACACCCCCCAGCAATCCTCCCATTATCCCTGCCGGGAAGGCCGCACTTGTCGTAGGGGGGAAGCGCACCATCCCCACGGGAGCGGTACGACCGCCCCGACCC